>CM075007.1:802901-814998 GCA_037576675.1 Pangasius sanitwongsei
TCGAGAGGTTTACAGAGTTTTAGAGTCTGATAGAGAGGTTTACAGAGTTTTATTGTCTGATTGAGAGGTTTACAGCACTGTAGAGTCTCATAGAGAGGTTTACAGCATTGTAGAGTTTAATAGAGAGGCTTACAGTGTTGTCGAGTCTGATAGAGAGGTTTACAGTCTTGTAGAGTCTAACAGAGACGTTTACAGTAATTAAATCAGTAATCTGATAGAGAGATTGTATTATAGAGTCTGTTAGAAAGGTTTACAGCATTGTAGAGTCTGAGAGAGGCGTACACTGTTTTAGCGTCTGATAGAGAGGTTTACAGTGTTTATGAGTCTGATAGAGAGATTTACACAGTGTTGAGTCTAATAGAGAGGTTTAGAGTGTTTTAAAGTCTGATAGAAAAGTTTACAGCATATTAGGGTCCGATAGAGAAGTTTACATCAATTTTGTGTCTGATAGAGAGGTTTACAGTGTTTTAGCATCTGACAGAGAAATTTAGAGTATTTTAAAGTCCGATAGAGAGGTTTACAGTCTTTTACACAAATTCAACATAAAAATAGCTAGCTGGAAAAAAAAAATCGCAAAACAGTGTTCACTTTTTTCCTTCTTCATCTACAAGGCCTGGCGATACTTTTTTTTTTTTAGAAAAGCACATTACGGTGAGGCGCATTATTTCCTGAAGAACGAGAAGAACGCGGTGCATAATGGAATCCCAAAAAGCTTTTTTGCGTCTTTTCTTTTTGTCTCCATTGTCTTTCGTTCCTTTTTATTCCTCTCTGCGCTATCGATGTAAAGTCCTTTGAGCTGAAACGAAGGGCATTCATGCACCCTGAAAAGGGCTTTTAAAGTCGAGTGCGACTTGAACAAAAGCACGAAGGAGCGGCTTGCTAAAGAACCCAGAGTGACTCAGTGTTTATAAAAGCATGTGTGTGTATGTGTGTGTGTGTGTGTGTGTACGAATAGAAAACAGAAAAAAAAAACCATCCAGGTCTGGGTTATACCATCACTATTGTTGATGTTTTTGGGTTTTCCACAGAATAAAAATAAGGCCTTTTGGGTTCTACTTAATTCTCTTGAAAGTTGTGTAACCGTAAATAGAGTGAAATGGATTTATTCCACTTATTGTAAGCATTTTTAAGCATTAAATTGTTTCTTTATGTCTTTTTGCTATATTCTCTATTCCCTAAAATTAGTTTTTTTTTTTCTTATTTGTTAAAAGCATATGCATAAAAAAAAACAAACCTCTGACGTCTTTTAGTTAGCAGGTATATTTTGATCACCGTAACGTTCCAGCTGAATGGAGAAAATCGTGTATAAAGGTGGACACAGTTTTCATTTTCACCCAATTAAAGCTCAATTATCGCTGAGCCTCTAGAAGCGAAGAAAAGACGGGATGAATAGAGGGACGAGTGAGAGGACGAAGCTCCACGGGAACTCTTTCTCTCTCTCTTTCACTAAGATGCTTCACTTCCACATTTTCCTCCGATGGGGTGTTTTTTTTTCTTCTTCCGTCTCAATGGCTTGACAATCGCCCCATCCGTTTCTTTTCTTTTATCTCGTTCGGAGCGTATAAAGACTCATACGGCGCGCACACAGTGGCCCTTTGTGCAGTGGAGCTTTTTTTTTTCAGACGCTAACAGAACCTGTCGCAGTTGCATGCTAACTTGAGGGAAATTTCAGAAAACAAAAGTAGAGCGCTTTCTAACCGCGCCGTCGTTATCGCTGATGAAAGGGGTAAAAAAAATGTATCTGATTAAACAGAACATGACTCTGAGTCAATGTTTATTGATCTTATCATGACAGCGATGATTGAAAACCTTTATAAAAATATGAAAGCTTTTCTTGATGTACTAAAGCTCCTCGACAAACTTCACCTGATTTTAAGGAAATTCTGTTTGATTTGATTTCAGTGCTCGACTTACATGGTGCTTCTTATTTTATGTCAGTTTTAAACTTATGCTAGCTATTATTGAGCTAAAAACTCCTGAAATAGCTAAATGCATATTAAAAATTGCAGTTGATCATCTATAATAATAATAATAATAATAATAATAATAATAATAATTAATTTAATCTAAATCTAGCTAGACTGACTTGAGCTCTTACACTGATTAAGGGGAAAGATTAAATCTGAGGTTTGTCAATAAAATTGACTAAACCTGCTGCAATTGCCTTGGAGATGACACTGATGGGTTTGCATTAACATCACACACACAGACACACACAGACACACACACAGAGTTTTCATGGATGTTCCACAACACTAGGTAACTATAACTGGATAAAAAAAAAAAAAAAAGCACAACATGTTGTTGTCATGTTACCGAGAAACCTCGAAGAGTAAACTTCTCTGTCCTGAGGATGTTGCAGCTGCGCTTTCTGTCTGAGCTGCTGGTATCGAAAATTCATCAACACCTTCTGACCAATCAGAATCCAGAATTCAGGATATTGTGGGAATATTTGGTTGAGTTCAGTCTGAGGAGTCACCGTGTGCTAAAGAGATGTTAATGAAATTAGATTAACTTTAATCAACAGTGACTGAGTGTTAGTGTGCAGAGGATCGTGACACACACACACACACACACACATTCTCAGACATCACAATACATGTCATTATGAGTGTAAAAGAGCAGAAATTAATCTTAATCAATACAGCATACAGGAAGAGTGTGCAGACACGTTGTGTGTGTGTGTGTGTGTGTGTGTGTGTGTGTGTGTGTGTGTGTGTGTGGGTGGGGTGGTGGAACGCTTCACCTCATTTTGTCCAATTATCTCAGCTGGGTGTAGAAAAGCCCCAAAGTGTGTAAGAGAAAACCTCTAAAGCCCCTACACACACACACACACACACACACACACACACACGCACGCATGCACACTTCCTCATCTGAGCTACACAGGCTGAGATTTGTTTCAGTGAAAATGAAAAGCTGTTGGTCTGAAAGCCAATCGTTAGCAGGGATCTGACGAGGATGCGTTCGTTAGCGCAGATCGTTATCGTTAATTAAAAACTATTGTAACCAGGTTTAATTCTCCGCACGTTTCTGACACGTGAGGACATTACTGTGGCTCCAAAGAGCGTTCCTTTTATAAATTGTTGATTTAGCACATCATGTGTGTGTGTGTGTGTGTGTGTGTGCAAATTAATTAACATAACATAGAAAGAATGCAAATGGAGATGAACGTGCCTTTTCACTTTAAGCTCTCGTCCGCCTTTTTGTTCCGCTTTTATTTCATTGTGCTCAGACGCAGGAAGTATCACAGGAACAACGTGATATCGCATGCAATTCACCGACTAAAACAAAGAGAGGCAGAAAAGGATGGAAAGGAACGAGGCCTGAAGATGAATTAACGTCTACAGAGCTAAAAAAACAGGGGGAAAAATCAGAGGTGGAAAATTCCTGCAGCAAAACAAATTACAAATCTCACACCGGAAGAAACTCACAACAACTCACAACAACTCACTAACAACTCACAACAACTCACTAACAACTCACAACAACTCACCAACAACTCACCAACAACTCACTAACAACTCACCAACAACTCACTAACAACTCACAACAACTCACTAACAACTCACAACAACTCACAACAACTCACCAACAACTCACAACAACTCACCAACAACTCACAACAACTAACAACAACTCACTAACAACTCACTAACAACTCACAACAACTCACAACAACTCACTAACAACTCACTAACAACTCACAACTCACCAACAACTCACAACAACTAACAACAACTCACCAACAACTCACAACTCACAACAACTCACCAACAACTCACAACAACTCACCAACAACTCACAACAACTCACTAACAACTCACTAACAACTCAACAATAACTCACAACAACTCACAATAACTCACAACAACTCACAACATTCCGACAACAAATGAAAATCGTTCTGACTTCTTGCGGCATAGAGCACAGAAAGACAAACAAAACTTTACTCAACATGCTAGTTTTACTCCAGATGCTAATACTCAACATGCTAGTTTTACTCAACATGCTAGTTTTACTCAACATGCTAGTTTTACAAAACTTTACTCAACATGCTAGTTTTACTCAACATAGTTTTACCTAACTTTACTCTAAATGCTAGTTTTAAATAACTTTACTTAACATGCTAGTTTTATAAAACTTTACTGAGTATGCTAGTTTTACTCAAGATGCTAGTTTTAATTGAGCTTCCATCATTATGATGATGTCACAATGAGCTTAACAGCAGTTGACCAATCAGCAGCTTCGCTTCGATTCACACTCCTCAGGATGCTAACATCAGCGTTGGAAAAGTATTGCCTAGTTGTACTTTGTTAATAAGTTTACAGTAATATTTTAGCATATTAAATCTTTACTTAAGCATGAATGAAATTAAACACTCGGACTTAATGATATTTCCAAGAACACAACACTTTTTTTTTTTTTACTCCTTTTATTTTTTATTTAAAAGCTGGAAGTGCTCATTACGAATCTTGAAGCTCTGTTATGCTACATCAGCAATGCAATGGTCAGGACTTTATTCACCTCTGGCTAACACACACTCATTACAATTACACCGCTTTACTTTTCTTTCTTTCTTTCTTTCTTTCTTTCTTTCATCAGTTGCAGTTCTTTGCATCATATTTATTCTCTCAGGAAATGAGGCTAATCCGTTATTTAACACTTTCTATAATAACACACACTTCTAACGTACAGTATTAATTAGCGTCGCTTCTTAACAGCTAACTTTCAGCCCCATTGTCACATTGAGTTTTGAATGTATATTAGTGACGGACGACGGAATCGTGTTGGAGAAATATAATTTATACATAGAGAGCCGTTTAAGGGAATAAATTTGCGTTTACATTTGCATTATCGGCGTGCGGTCGCAGTCTGTAATAATTTGCATGGCTGCTCTGAGTAAATATGTTTCCATAAAATAGACTGAGGAATGGATAATCCTGAAAAATTGGTCACGGACGAGTGATTAATGCTTATTTTTTAATAAATAAAAGAACAGGTATTCCTGCGTGTTGGGGCTTTCAGGTAGAATATTGAAGAGCTGGTCCCATAATCACAGCAGAATTATTAATATTATTTAATTAATATAATTTCTTTTTTTTTCCCGCTGAAGGCAGTGTTGGATATAATTAAGGAGCCTTGTAAATAAAATTACACTCAATTCTGCTTATGAAAGAAAACAAAATGAACATGAAAATATCTTCTCTAAGTGAGGTAAAGAAAACATAAACGTGTTTATTAAATATGTAATGCAAAGTCATTTGAATAAAAGAAGAGTGGAAGAGAGAAAGAGAAGGAGGAAGATAAGCAGCAGGATGAGGGATGAGAAGGAGGAAGAGAGTGAGGAAAAGCCGGTCAATCAGAGAGAGTAGACGGATGAGTATGAAAGAGAAAAACTATGAGAAAAAGGATGAAAGGAACGCCAAAGTTCATTGTGGGTTGGGGCTATATATGGAAGATCAGGAGGAAGAGTAGGAGGAAGAGTAGGAGAAAGAGCAGGAGGAAAAGTAGGAACAAAAGAAGAGAAGGAGAAAGAGCAGGAGGAAGAGTAGGAGAAAGAGCAGGAGGAAGAGTAGGAGCAAAGGAAGAGAAGGAGAAAGAGCAGGAGAAAGAGCAGGAGGAAGAGTAGGAGCAAAGGAAGAGAAGGAGAAAGAGCAGGAGGAAGAGTAGGAGCAAGAAGAAGTGTATGAGAACCAGTAGGAGGAAGAGGACGAGCAGGAGGAAGAGTAAGAGCAAAGGAAGAGAAGGAGAAAGAGCAGGAGGAAGAGTAGGAGGAAGAGGAAGTGTATGAGAACCAGTAGGAGGAAGAGGACGAGCAGGAGGAAGAGTAGGAGAAAGAGCAGGAGGAAAAGTAGGCGCAAAGGAAGAGAAGGAGGAAGAGTAGGAGGAAGAGCAGGAGGAAGAGCAGGAGGAAGAGCAGGGCATAAGGATGAGTAGGAGGAAGAGGAGGAAGAGGAAGAGCAGAAGGAAGCACAGGGCATAAGGATGAGTAGGAGGAAGAGGAGGAAGAGGAAGAGCAGAAGGAAGCACAGGGCATAAAGATGAGTAGGAGGAAGAGGAGGAAGAGGAAGAGCAGAAGGAAGCACAGGGCATAAGGATGAGTAGGAGGAAGAAGAGAGGGTGTAAAGGGCAATAAAGAGTTGCAGGAAGAGGAGTATAATCAAGGATGGTCATAAAAATGAACTGAAGAAGAGGAAGAGTGCGCTTGAAGTAGGTGAGAATACTAAAAGGATAGAATGATATGATAGAAGAATGATAGAAGAAAAAAAGAGTGTGTGTTAGGATTCTTATGATTGTGCATTTCCACTGAGCGTGTGTGCTGATTGGTCAGCATTTATGACATCATCACCCGGCAGCCCCAACATTCCGTCTGTGCATTTTAGTGTGAAGATTTTACACTCTAAACGGTTTGGACTGATTGTGTTACGTGGTTTGGGTTAATCACTGAAAAGTGCGAAAGAAGAACAATAAGAAGGATGAGAAATAAATATACTGTAGCCGCTGACCCTGACCTCTGACCTCAAAGTGGTGTCTCCACTGTAAGATGGAGGTACAGTATACACAGTTAAATGTAATTCAATTAAAATAACCAAAAGTAAAATATACGCCTCAAACTACAGCAGCAATAACATGAAATAAAAATGATGTGTTTTGTGTACATTTGAATTAAGTGATAAAATAAGTGTTTTTTTTAAAAAAAAAAAGTTATATATCTTTAAATCATTATATCCAAAATAAAAATTATAAAAAAAAAAATGTAAAAATTATTCCACTGCCTTATGTCGGAAAAATCTCCCGTATCGACAAACTTTCTTGCTTTTATTCCAACTGGATAAACAAATAACAACTGAGGAGGAGGAAGAAAAAAAACCCACAAAATAAACAAGAATGACCTTTTGACCTCACTCGATGGAAATCATTTGCTCCATCTAGAATTTTCCAGGCATTAAAAAATGGCCCGTCCAAAAAAAAAAAGATTGATTAAGATATAAAAGATTTGTTTTTATCTGTCTGAAACTTCCGGCTGTGTGTACTTCCGCAGTTTTGCATTTGATCCGTCGTTAAAATAAAGAAATAAATATTAGTAGCTGCGATGTAGCTGTCAGGTAATCAATGAGAGCGAATACGGGGATGTGATGAATATTAAACACGCGCCGCTCAGATCGATGCGGGGACGGGAAACATCACCGGCTCGCTCTCGCTCTCTGTTCAACGTCAAATACGATCAATAAATCCTCAAAGGCCTTCAGAGGCTGTTTCATACCTCGCGGCCAACTTCTTTCGGAAATTCAGCGTGAACACGACAATCAGGAAGAGTTTATCCGTCTTTAATCCCAAAGCACTGTTGAGTTCTAGGCTCCGATTGTTGATTCATTTTCTGACAGTAGCGCAGCCGCCGATTACAGGTCGATGTTAACGCGCTCCTTGTAGTACGCTATCGTTTCCATGGTAACGGCTCATGCACAGGGGACTTGTACGGAAGACGCTGTACGAACTCCAAGGCTAATGATAAACTAATTAAACGGATGTGGTGTTAACGACGAAGACAGATGATTGACGTGGTGAAGTTTTCTGTAAGGAGATGTTTATTTCACATTTCTGGAAGGAGTCTCCAGTGTCAGCGTACGTAACGTAGATTTGTAACGTAGATTTAGTAAGTAACATGACAAGCTGCGATTCTTTTTGTCTTATTAACTTTAAGGGAGAGAAAAATGCATTAATAACCCTGGGGTATGTGATGTTAAAGGAAAATATTGCATAACTCTTCTGATCCATGAGCATGGCAAGAACAGCTACGCAGACCAACAAAGCTTTTTCAGGAATGATGCATAAAAGTCAGTCACGTGTAATAGGGAGTCAGAATTTCTTTTTATTATTCAATTTTTATTAAAATGACGATTAAAACGACAGCCGACATAGCCCGGCAGGAGGAAGAATAGGAGGAAGAGTAAGAGGAGAGGAAGAGTAGGAGCAAGAGGAAGTGCATGAGAACCAGTAGGAGGAGAGGAAGAGAAGGAGAAAGAGCAGGAGGAGAGGAAGAGTAAGAGCAGGAGGAAGAGTAGGAGCAAAGGAAGAGAAGGAGAAAGAGCAGGAGGAGAGGAAGAGTAAGAGCAGGAGGAAGAGTAGGAGCAAGGCAAGAGAAGGAGAAAGAGTGGGAGGAGAAGAAGAGTAGGAGGAAGAGGAAGAGCAGGGGGAAGAATAGGAGGAAGAGGAAGTGCATGAGAACCAGTAGGTGGAAGAGGAAGAGTAGGAGCAAAGGAAGAGCATGAGGAAGAGTAGGAGGAGAGGAAGAGCAGGAGGAAGAGTGGGAGGAGAGGAAGAGAAGGAGGAAGAGTAGGAGCAAAGGAAGAGAAGGAGAAAGAGTGCGAGGAGAGGAAGAGAAGGAGGAAGAGGAAGAGCAAGAAGAATAACAGGAGGAAGAGGAGAATCAGGAGGAATAACAGGAGGAAGAGGAAGAGTAGGAGCAAGAGGAAGTGCATGAGAACCAGTAGGAGGAAGAGGAAGAGCAGGAGGAAGAGTAGGAGCAAAGGAAGAGCAGGAGGAAGAGTAGGAGGAAGAGCAGGAGGAAGAGCAGGAGAAATTTTGAAGGAACTGATTTAATTGATTTGATTTTTATTTAACCTGTATTTACCCAGGGTAAAATCTCATTGAGATCAAAAATCTTTTTTCCCCAAGAGCGACCTGGCAGCGTATGAAGTTGTAACAAGTGAACAGATAACAGCAAATAGTAACATCATAAAAAGATCTGAGAAATGATCTACAGCAGCATTTACCGATGGGGTCCGCTTCCATGTCCTTTAAAACCGATTTAAATTCCCAGTGAAGCCACTTCTGCTAGCTTTAGGTCCTTTCGTGTATAGTGTGCACGTCTTTGCCCAGTTCCATCCTGACGTGGGATTTCTAACCAGAGCTATGTGGTAAAGAATTTTATTAGTCCTGTTTACATTCATAAGCTGTTTCATTAAAAGCAAACCACTTGAGATTACAGCAATGCCTTCTGGGTAAGACGTGATCCTCAGAAGCTTCACTCGAGCGGCCTTTAGGCTTTAGGCTGGCAACATGGAGGACGTGAACAGGGCAAGTAGCCAGGGGAAGTGTGTGTAAATCAGAACCGGACTAAACTGCCAAAAGAGACGTCAAGGTCCGTTCTGAACTTGTGACATTATAGTAGGCGCTGAGAAATTACTCCGAAGAAAATTAGGCATTAGCTACCCTAGAAAAACATTTTAATTAGCAAAAGTAATGACATTTTGCCGGAGCTTTGCTCCTCAGCGTGTCATTATTTGATAAGCGTGCACTTGATGAAAATATCAGCCGAGAGCGATACACACTCTTACACACCTCGCTGTCCCCAAAGGCTAATATGCAAAGGATATCAGCATATTAGCATTAGCAACACACGTTGGCTCGTTAAGAATATAAACTGAATTCAAAGTACAGCGGAAGAATATTGCAATAACATTTCTTTAATTCAAACCCTGTTTTAGACAAAGAATCCGTTATACACGGCGTAATTATATCAAATAAAACATAAACAGGTTGTTATGGTCGCTGTTATAACTGTGTTTATTAACGAGGAAGTGATGGCGTTATTTTAATCTGCGCTTCTCCGCAGGCTAAATGGAAACCTTTCTTCCTTTGTCCTTTCGATTCTTTTTGCTTTGCTTCACTCACGACTTGTGCTTTAGTTATTTCCTTTCACTCACAGACATCTGCAGTCGTGTGAGTATCAATAACTCGTCAGTTACTGCAGCTGAGTTCTCCATTCTGATTGGTCAGAGGGCAAATCGCAGATTTCTATATTCATTCAAAAACATTCATCTTCTTCTGGTTAAGCCGTTCCTTTGTTGATGTGGATGTCTGCTTTGGGTCGTTGTCATGCTAAAAGGTGAAATGCTGCCACCAACATGCTTCACCGTGGATATGGTGTTCTTTTGGTGATGTGCTTCTTCTTCTTTTTTTTTTTTTTTTGCACCAAACATACCTTTTGGAAATTATGGAATTATTATACCTTTCGGAATTGGTCTCTTCAGACCATAACACATTTATCCACATGGTTTGGGGGTGATTTAGTTGAACGTGGATTTTTTTTTGTCATGAGAAAGTGCTTCCGTCTAGCCGCCCTACCCCATCGCCCAGACATGTGAAGAATACGAGAGATTGTTGTCACATGCAGAGAGTAATCAGTACTTGTCGTAGGTCTCTTGGCAGCCTCCCTGGTAAGTTTTTGTCTTGTCCTTTTGTAAATTTTGGAGGGACATCCTGTTCTTGGTGATGTCACTGTGGTGCTCCATTTTCTCCCCTTGTTGATGATGGCCTTCACGGCATTCCGCTGGTACATCTAATGTTTCGGAAATTCTTTTATACCCCTCTCCTGAGCGATATCTTTCGACAAGTGAGAGACCATGCATGGTTTGTAAGTTGTTTGAGGTCCATGGCTTCAGCAGTCAGATGAAACCAAGGAGATGTGAAGAAAATCCTACAGAAACAGCTGGTCTTTATTTGGGGTTAATCAGAATAATTTCATTGATCACAGCTGTATGATAATTACTTTTGAACATGAGATTGAATGTGATTGGTTCTTTCTGAACACAGCCACACCCCCAATCATGCAACCAGGTTGTTGTAAGCTTTTTTTTTTTTTTTTTACTATTTTTCCCTAAAATATTTCTGATTGTTTTTCACGTCATTCATTCTCTCTCTTGATGTTTGTCTAAAAAAAACAAAAAAAACAAACAAAAAACGACAGATCACATCTCTCTCTCTCTCTCTCTCTCTGTCTTCTCGGTTTAATCACGCGCACACGTTGCGTGTCAATATCCGCGCGTTGCTCATTAAACCGTTTGGCTCGCGCGTCCGCACCGTCAGCCAAAACAGCGGTGTGTGTGTGTGTGTGTGTGTGTTGAGTGGGTGGGACAAGAGCAAAGATTAAAAATATGTTAATTTCATTTTGGATGCTGCTGTATCGATTACGCTTGCGCTTCAATTTGTGCTTTTAAACGTTAATGTAAACGAGCGCGCGCTCCCGCGGGGGATAACGGGGTGTAAGCAAGCATTTAATACAGAGAGAGAGAGAGAGAGAGAGAGAGAGAATCACTAGGGTTAATGAGTTGTGCATATCAAGAGCTCGCCTTCTGTCAAGTGCTCTTCGATTTATTCATTTCATCTTTAACACACCTTTAAAAACAACACACAGACACACAGCACTACATGATGCACATTTGCCTGGAGATCTATAAACATTTCTGTTGTAGGAAATCCCTATTTATAACAAATATGTCAGAAATAGTGCTGAAGATATACTTAAAAAAAATATTCAGTACCTACATTTCAAATTTTTTTTTTCTGAAAACATGCAGAAGTGTGAAATTAGTTGGTAAAATTTACTGAGCATCTTAGAGAATCTGCAACATTTCTTTTCTTCTGGAGACTGATTTTTTCTTTTCTTTTGTTTTCTTTTCTTTTTTTCCTTCAGTGAAAACCAGCAGCCTTCATTATGACTTTTGAAAAGATTTTTGAAAATTGGTTTGTTTAGTTTATGTGCGTCATATTCTGCTTTCTTTATCGGCATACAAACATTCTTCTGGAACATTTCATTTTTTTCTTTTGGAAAAGTAATGTTTGGAAATCTACAAATGTCTTTGCACTGACTCAATAATGCAGATGTCATTAAAAAAAAAAAAAATTAAACATCTACAGTCCCCTCTGAAAGTATTTGAACTTTATGAGAATCTGTTCCAGTACTTTTGCTCACCTACAGATTGGATGGTCTGACACCAAAAGGTGCCATGTTCTAAGTTATTTAACACATCTAGATGTAAATATCAGGAAATGTAAGCTGAAATACAATAAGCATTTGTGAATATATATTTTAATATACATAGGTAATAATATGTACCTAGTGTGAAATGTGTTTGATTTTTTATATATATACCATTTAGGAATTACAGCCGTTTTAAGCAAAGTGCCTCCATTTCAGGGGCTCAAAGGTATTTGGACAAAGTGACATAATTGTGAATATAACCATAATTTTAATACTTGGATGAAAATCCTTTGCAGTCAATGACTGCCTGAAGTCTGGAGCCCATGTTCT
>CM075007.1:827682-839658 GCA_037576675.1 Pangasius sanitwongsei
TCTTCACCAAGGAAAGGATTCTGCGATCATCCACTTTAGTTGTCTTCCGTGGTCTTCCAGGCCTTTCGATGTTGTTGTTAGCAACATTTTTGTTAATTAGCAAAATAATTAGCAAAATAATTATTAGCAACATTGGTCACATCCAGAGCAGCAGGTGCAACTACAAATTTCCAAAATGTACACATTTTTAAACACTGTTAATGTGCTGAATTTGAATGAAATAAATGTTTAAAAACATACAGTATACTTGTGTATTAGTGTAACTAAGAAGAGGATTATTAAGAGGTGTAAAGCTGAAAATTAAATCTCACTGTATTGCAGTGAACCTGATTTAATGCTGTTTTGGAAACCAGTTTCTCTCCTGGAAATCTGCTTTTCACCCTCAGCTCTGATTACACACACACACACACACACACACACACAGTGACTTGCTGTTTTGAGGACACAAGAGCAGTCCAACAGTCCAACAGTCATGATTCTGCTTTTCTGTTTAACAAACACACATCAGTGTTATTAGCTACACTGCATTTCAGCTCAAACCTAAATGTGTTGCATAATAATATTCATTCTTAGTAAAGTTTTTAATGAAAATGTTTTACATTGTTATATGTTCAGGAAACAGTGTGGTGCAAGTGATGGGGCAGTAGAAATATTATATTAAGTTTAAAGAAAGAAAGAGACAGCCAGAGGAAGGAAAGGCAGAAAGAAAGAAAGAACAAAAAAAGAAAAAAGAAAGACAGAAACAGACAGATGGGTAGACAGAGAAAGACTGACAGGATGGAAAAGAGAAACACAAAGTAAAACAGTTCACTACATAAAATTCAGTTTGTTACACTGAAACAGTTACTACACTTACAATGTCACACTGTACGTGACAACGTCAGTCAGTCTCTACGTTACCATGGCAACACGCAATGCCTTGTCCAGCTGTGGTTTCTTTGGGAACTATTCTCGGAGCAAAAATAAAACTGTTGTAGAAAAGCTATATCACACTCGCAATCATGCTGTTGTAGTGAATATCAGTGCGGCTGTGATTCACTGCGGCCTTGTGACTACAGCCGAATCACAGCCGCACTGATGTTCACTACAACGGCACACTAGCTTGTGCGATATTGCTTAAATATGACATCATCAACTGGCAGCTGGAATTCAAATTTTCCAACATTCAGCCAGTGGGGTCTGATTGTAAAGATTCACATGTACATCTGAACTATTTTAAATGTGCTTTACATTTTTAAAAGCAGAAATACGCACAGTATCCGTCTACAGTTGTTTAAACAATAGCAGTAAGTTAGCAGCAACATGTGGTAGAATAAAAACATGGGCATTTGATGCTAACTAATCTCGTAATAAAGTCCTCATTCACAACGCCATACATTTAAAATTCCTCTTTTGAGTAAGCAACAGTTAAGAAGCATTGCTCTCTGACAGATATACGCTGATGTTCCATTGATTTTCTCACCTTTCTCGATGGTGCGGTGTGCTCACTGTCCCATTTAGATCCACAGTGTTATTATTGTAGCTATTGATCAAAAATGAGAACTGCAACAAGCACTAATAGAGACCCATTGGGGTAGGAATCATGCTGAGTCATGGTTTTTTATGCCAAATTGGGCTAGATTAAAAATAATCTGCGGCCACCAAGATTTTATTTTATAGCAAATAACCTTAACTGAATGAAATCTGATACATTTCCACAGAAACAAAGGTAAAGGCATAACAACAGACAGTATGCGTATGACATACAGAAATATTTATATCGTAAGATATATTGCAAAGATTGAAAGGGGGGTTATGGGGTGGATAATGTTCGGACATCAGAAATGCGCACGCACCACGGTGACCTTGTTTCCCCACACAAAGGCTGAGAAAAAGAAGAAAAAAGCCTCTCCCTTTTCCAGTATTCCTGAATTTCTTGGGCTAGCTTCAGGTCTTTGTGTAATTTTTGAGATGTTAACTTAATATCACTGGTTAGCTCTTCTGTATTCACACTGGATGACTATGTTCGAATCGCAACTGCCTAATACAGGGTTTCTCTAAAATTTCACTAGATAGTAGCCTGTAGCACAAGTCAAGCAGGTTGGCCTCGAATGGATGCATATGATGATGAAAAACACATTAATTCATTATTAATTATTAACATTAATTCAGATGCAATGAATGTTATTGTCTGACTTATCCAGGTTCACTTGAGGAGACACTTTTCTTTCTTTGGCTTCTTGTCATTTATTTCACTCCGCTCTGTTTGCTCTTCTGTGTGTTTTTATCTTTGAAGAATCAGGGCGCAACGTGGCCTCCACCCAGAACACACACACACACACACTTACAGCAGGATGAAACACAGGCGATTAAAGTCTTTTGTATATAAACAGTTTAAATAAAGCTTTATCAGTAGCTTTAACTCAATAAGAAAATGCGATGCAAAACTATCTAGGGAAAGATGACTTTATTTCATAATAAATGATAATGATCGCCCCTTTGAGGTTCAAATGAACACAGCAAAATGACGCTAATTACCATATTTGTGCACAAAAGCAAACACGCATACCCTTAAATGTCCCAGCGGAGGTCAGACAAAAAAACAAATAATACTGAGGACAAAGGAAGAAAGTAAATGAGAGCAGAAAGAAATACACTGCACACTGACTCAAACTATTCACACTTGAGAGTAGGCTGGGATGTATAATGCTACTCTGGGATAAAATGTGTGTCAGGAATGACAAAAAAATTGGACTTTATTGGAATTCTAAGAAATGGAATTGGAAATTCTTAGAAAACAGGAAATCTAAGACAACTAAACTGATTTAGCTTTAAACTCCTGATACCCCACAGTCCTCATGTGAGGACATCATATTTTCTCCTTTGTGTGAACTACTTTGTGTATAAATCTTTATGAGCTCCTCATCCTCTTTTGCCGAAATTCTTCTTGCTTGAAGAAGTTGATCAAGTGCATAAAATCGGCATGTGGTTCATTTGGGGAAATCCAACAATCATTGTCACAATAGCAGGTAGGCAACAGAGAACAGGTAGACAACAACAAACTAGAAAAATCCATAATCATCAACACAGGCATGGGTCCAAATATGGAACAGCAAGCAACAAAACAGGGAACGCAGGAAACAAAGGGTCAGAAACACATACTATGGACGAGAGCTTGTGACGAGACAAAGGAGCATAAGGATGATGAGAATGATGGGACACAGCCAGAGACAGAACCAATAGGCACATGGCAATGTATACAAAAGCACAGCAAATCAACTTAAAACAAAACATGAGGTGGAATTTGTGACAGAACTCCCTCAGTGCACAACATCAGAGTCAAAACAGGGTGCTGGACCCTTGGGCAGAAGCTGTTAGAGGTCTCCAGCAGGGCATGTCTTGGGAGGGGCAATGACATCCTCAGCAGAATCAGGAAGAGGCAGAGTCACAACGTCCTCAGGTGAGACAGGAGGAGGCAGAGCGATGAAGACGTCCTCAGCAGAGTCAGTGTGGTGTTCCTCGTGAAGCCATGAAGTGGAGCAACTACTTCCCGACAAGTCCAGAGGAAGTAGAGCCACATCCTCAGTGAAGCCAGGGATCAACGTGACTACCTCGTCAAAGCCAGAAAGTCTTCGGTGTGTCCAGGAGATAGAGTGACATATTTGGCAAAGTCAGGAGGTGGAACAACGTCCTTGGTGAGGCCCAGAGGTGGACCCAAGTCCTTGGCAAAGTCAGGAGTGATGTCCTTTGAGAAGCCAGTAGGTGGACACAGGTAGGCCAGGCAGGATGGCTCAGGAAACCAGCAAGCCGATTGGTCAGGGAAGGCATCTGTGTGATACCACCCCAAAGTGGGTTATTTTCATATAACAGCATGGTCGGTCGTGTGTCATTCTGCTTATACCACAGAAATATGACAATGATTAAAATTTTTTATTTATTAATGAACAACACATTGCTTTTAACTATTTATAGTTACATTTAATGTTGTGAAACTTCCATGAGACAAATAAGTTCTTACCTTATAGCAGCTATAAACAATCATTCCTTCACCAACCTCTCTTTTTTTACTCTCTTGAAGTTAATAAGATGAAAAAAACACTTAGCTTGTCACGATACCGAGAAACCACAAAGCATAAACTCCTGCTCTGAAGACTTTCTCATGTTAGAGAACTGTTACAAAATGCTCACACTGGAGACTCCTTCCACTAAACAGCTCCATACAGAATACTTTCACCATATCGACTATATGTTTGTTTGTTTGTTTTTTAATTTATTATTAGTCTTAGAGTCTGTGGAGCATCACTGTGAACGAGTGGTTTCTATGGAAAGGACAACACAGCTGTTATAGAAAATTAATCAACACCTTCTGATTCACACTGTGATATAAGAATTCAGAGATAAATTTAAAAGGTTTGATTTGTGATGTGTGTGTGTGTGTGTGTGTGTCTGCTTTTTTTTCTTTTCCTTAAAGGAGACAACATTGATTGGCACATAATACTGTAGCAGCGTTGCTTTTTTTTTGATAAATAAAGTGCAAGAACATTGTTTAAAGTGGATTTCTTAAGGGGAATGTTGTTATCTTGCGTTCTGTTGTTTTTCCAAAAAAAAATGTATATCTATGAAATATAAATTTCCCTCAGAGGTGAGAGCCTCCAAATCCACCCTTTCCTCAGAGTGATAAACCCATTACACTTGTGTTGTCCATGAGGTTTCACTTTATTACCTCTGACAACCATTTAAACAAAGACTAAAAGGCGCAAAAGCGCCAATGGGATTTTTTCCCCCCATCCAACTCGAATACATTCAGCAAAACAGACAGAGGGGCGAATGAGTGACCGAGTGTGGCTCTTACTTCCTGAAAAAGTGAAAAGAGCACTGGATGAAAAGGTGAAAGGGCGACTGAACAAAAGCACTTTGTCCCAATGACAGCGCTTTTTTTTTTATTGTGGCTTAAAGAGCTCAGTGTGTGTGTGTGTGTGTGTGTGTGTGTGTGTGTGTGTGTGTGTGTGTGTGTTAACAATGCGGCACCATACACTGAATTACAGCTTTTATTGTGACACTCGTTTTTCACCCGTCGCTTCACATCAGTGAATGACAAACTGTAGCGATCTCTCATCACCCCTCTTTATCCTTACTTATCATTTAATAAAAATATTAGCATGTGGGTCATAGGTCAGAGCAAAATGCTAAACCAGCTTTGAAGTGAGTGTGTGTGTGTGTGTGTGTGAGAGGCACAAAATAACTATGAAATATCCTATAATGAGAGGATTTGCATTGTTATTTTAACCATGCCACAATTAAAACACTGAATACAAGGTTTTTATACATACAATCTCTTGTGTGTTGTCAGGAATCACTATTCTAAAAAAAACATTGCTAATGTAGTTTATAAAGAAAAGGTCATATTGATGTATCGTTTGATAAAGAGTCGACTCTTTGAGTCGGCTCTTTTAGGTGAATGCCTGGAGTCTACTTGTATTTTTTAAAAAAAGAGACTTTTATTTTTGAAATTTTGACGCTCTATCTGAAAATGTGTCAGTATTCTATATTCCTGATTATTCAGCCCATTTCAGTGCATTTCCATATGCTATTGTTTTGATTATAGTCCTCTCTCCACCCCTGTCCTGTCACTGGTTGTTGCCCTATTGTGTGCACCTGTCTTGTGTTTAGTGCTTGATTAATTTGTCTGTTTATAAGCAAAGGCTTATGATGCATGTATTGTAAATCCAATCCTGGTTCTGAATTTTGTATGTTGTCGTTCTGACCGTCACCTTTTTTTCCTCCATCACTTCAATCTTGGAGTAATGCTTAAGTCAGTAGAATCATTGCAACTGCGACATGGATTTACCACTGGCCTCATTTTGGCTCATTTCCTCCAAATAATTTACAATGTATTAAGTATGATGTTCCACAACATATTAAGTTGTGAGCTCAAGTTATGCATTTCAAGGCCATAAATTTGATATCTTGTGGCCCTAGCATAATATCTAAATAATAACTCATGGCCATGAGATTCAGTGCCAAAAGAGTCGACTCTTACTGGTGAGATGAGCCAATTGATCTGATTCGCTGAAAAGAGCTGGAACCCATTCAATGATATTTCAACTTCCATCCTTGTTGTTTTATTATTCATTCATTCTCGAGTATTAATTTGAGCAAGTTGTTTTTTTAAGAAAACAACCCTTACAAAAAACAATAAATTAATTGCTTCATTGTCTTCCATCTTTAAAGGCTACAGTAATGATACATTGCGATTCACTATTTACTTATTTTGGTTACTTGTGCAATGCTTTTATTCTCTTCATAATGACTGCTTTTTAGTTAAATAAGTGTAATAATCTGTGTAATAATCTGTGCTAGCTACTAGAAGCTGTGTGTCCTATCTCATCTAAATTTAGCCTATTAGCTAGCAAGTGTTAATATACTAGAGAACAAGTGAAAAGTTAAGATATGCTCTCTTCTAGCAGCTCGTCTTTGCGACACTCAAACCATGCGTTCTTTCGCCGCAATTTTTTTCTTCTTCTCTCACTTCTGTCTCTACTGCAGGACTTTTCTATCTCTCTGCAGTGGATGTTTCTTCTCTTTCTTCTCGTTTTTTCTTGCTCCGTCCTTCGTTCCACTTGTGCTTAATCTGTTCAGGCTGCGTAATCCGTAATCCGTCAGGAAATTGTTTCCAGATTAAAGAAACTCGGAGCATGACGCAGTTTTATTCAGGCATGAAATTACGTCCCGAAATATGAGAAAATATGAAAAACATACACCTGGACGAGTTTTCATACTCACACGCACCAGAATGGACAGAATGGACTGTTAGATATTACTTTTAGAATAATTAAAAAAAAAAATTAAAAAAGGAAAATTCTACAGATATAAAGTGAAAAAACAAAACAAAAAACAAAACAAAATAAAAACAGTTCTTAAAAAATTAATCGAGAGATTTGGCACATGTTTATGTTAGAATTTTACTTCTGTTGTCAGTATTTATTTAGTTTTTACAATTCATAAAAAGTGATCCATTAACTTCCACATGATTAACACTTCTGAAGGAAAGCAAATCAGTTAAATGCTCGGAAACACACACACACACACACACACACACACACAGAGTGTACAGCTTTTGTTCCCACACAGAAAGGTTCTCCTGCTGAAGTCAAGCCAATCTAAATAGTGATTCAGTGTTTAAGTGTAGAAACTGCCCACTGTGTGTGAGAGTTATATTTGTTCAGTCATCAATATACGAGTGTATTGCTTAAATAAAACTGTAGTGGAGATTAAAAGCAGCAGCCTGTTCCTCTCTGCTTTATGACCTGTGACTTTGTTCAGTGTGATCGTGTTAATATTTGAAGAAAACACGTTCGGTAAGGGTTTAATATGACATATTGTGCAAATATTAGCATTGACAGACATTGTTTCAAAAGGGAAATGATATAAAAATATATGTATATGCATTTTTCTTCACAATAAAATGAATGTCAGAATGTGGGACATATAAGAATGTGTGTGGCAGCCTGGCAAGACCCTTCATGTGGTGAAATTTATATATTTATATATATATATATATAATGCTGGGGACTTGAGCAAGGCCCTTAACCCTCTAAAATTACCTCTAAAAGTTAAAAAAAAAGAAGTCACATTTAAAGAATTCATTCCAGTTCCACTTTAAGACAACACACTGACTGTCGTAAAGCAAACTATTATACGCAAGGAACGAAACACAATTTTTTTTATCCATTTATAGTTACATTCAATGTTGTGGAACGTTCAGTTCTTGTTTACATTACAGCGGCTACACCAGCCTTTCTTCAGCCGCGTTACGGATGCTAAACTAATTAATGACTCTGCAAACAGATGTTGAAGCCGACTGACACTCTTTATATATACACATCATCTACTCGTGTGTGGTGTTTAATGTTGTGTTATGATTATGCATCTTTAAATAAATATATAAACTACCACACAGTACGAGTCTGGACACGAATTAATGTGTAGAGCTGTCTTTGGGTCAAGTCAAGCATGCTTTATTGTCATTCCTATCATCACATACAGATGTAACGTGAGGACGGAAATATAGCTCTCCAGATCAGTGCTACATGCTACATGCTACAACGTGACAAGAGGATAAGTATCACAGTGACAATCAATAAATTTAGTAAATACATCAAATACAGATGATGGACTCGCAAAATTATACAATAGACAATACGGTAAACATACTACACAATAAAGACGAAGCGCTACGGAAAACTGTACTGCACCAGAGTGGTGATGATGTAAACTCTGTCCTGAGCAGCAGAACATCTATTGCATGGGATTGTTAAATATTGTCTCTTGTAAGAGACTAAGTGCAGTGATCGTGGAAATGAAATGAGGTGAGGTGAGGTGAGGTGTCCATCAGACAGATCCTCTGAGGAGTCGAATGGCCTGTGGGAAATAACTTCATGAATCTGGCCGACTTGACCTGAATGCTCAGTAGCCTTCTTCCAGATGGGAGGAGTGTAAAGGTCCATGGGAGGGGCCAGAGAAATCCTTCCTGATGCTCCCTAATACACTGTTCAGTGAAGATGTCTTCGATGGCAGGAAAACGTGACCCAGTAACGGACTAGGCAGCCTTCGCCACCTGCTGCAACGCTTTCCTGTGTGAGATGGAGCAGGTTCTGTACCAGGCAATGATGCTACAGGTCATGATGATACACCTGTAGAAACAGTTAACGATGGGTGTGTGTATGCAGCCCCTTTTCAGTCTTTTTAGGAAATAGAGACGCTGTTGTGCATTTTTCACTATGGACAAAGGTGCTGAAGGACAAGGTCAAGTTGTCTGGGATGTGCATGCCCAAAAAATTTCCACTGCTACACCGCCTATGTGTAGACGGGTGTGAGACGCTCAGGTCTTCCTGAAGTCCACAGTCATCTCTTTAGTTTTGCTAACATTCACTCATTTATCAATTTTTTAGTAAAGATTCCAATGGATTTATAAAAGATTCCATTTGGTGACGCCCACTAAACTCCATAAAAGGTGAACTCATACAGCTAAAATGACAAGTAAACGGCAAAAAAATCAACGATTACATTAGTTAGTCTTATGCATAAATTTACACACACTCAGGAGCACGAGTAGGATACGCACGTTTTTACTGGGATTTTCAGGATTTTCATGAACGCCAGATTTCTTGAGTAAACGCTCCACTCATGTACAGCTTCATAAATGAGGCTCATTGAAAGAGACTGTTGTTCTTATGCCAGACCTCAAGGCTGTCGTACTTGAGGGTAACGAGCCCCAAGGCAGTGTTGTCGTCAGCAAACTTGGTGATGTGGTTGCTGTGAGCAAATTTATTAAAAACTTTAAATCGGACTTTCTTTGTGTTAAATTGATTTGGGGAGTGTTATTCTGTGTGTTCTCTCTTCTGCAATTTTTTTGTAAACGTGTGCACCGGCATAACTTACTAAATCCATGTAAAGGGTATTAAATCAGTGATGTTATGATGTCACTAAATAAGCTCTTGGGCTTCGGCCCAATCATGTCTCAGGTTATAGTGTGACATGAAACTTTTAGCTGCAGAAGTTCTTGATGGAATAAAAAAAGAGTAATAATAGTTTGACAGGATCAAAAAGAAATATGATGACGCAAATGTAGACGAAGCTGAAAGTTCACCGTCACCGTCGACCAATGACATATGCCAATTTCTTATATAGTTAGTTGGATAGTTAATTAAAAAGGATTAAAATTAATTAATAGTGTTAGTTTCCTGTTCATATACTGTAAATAAGGACATTTAACAGTGCTCATTTAATGGAAAAAATGGAAGACAGTATGGAATGGAAGTGGTAGGTGTGTATATTATATATATATATATATATATATATATATATATATATATATGTGTGTGTGTGTGTGTGTGTGTGTGTGTGTGTGGGGACAGAACTCCAGTGGTGATTTGTGCCATTTTTCCCTGCCATTTGAGGTGCACATCATGCTAACTGCTGTCATGTTTGCGTGGTGAATCATACTTTCCTGTTCACATCCAGATAAAGAGGACACTTTGTAGAGCTCAGTGTGTGTTTGTGTGTGTGTGTGTGTGTGTGTGTGTGTGTGTGAACTCCAGGTGTGTTTTTTTCTTCAGAGTTAGGGGAGCACATGGTAACGCTAGGGTTCGTGTAGCGAATCATACTTTCCTGTTCACGTCCTGATAAACTGGGGCTCAGTGTGTGTGTGTGTGTGTGTGTGTGTGTGTGTGTGTGTGTGTGTGTGTCCGCTCAACTGGACGCTAATAAACTCTTAAATCCATTCTCTCCACCCAGGCGTAGCCTTTCACACATTTAAACTGAAGAAATGTGTGTGTAAGGAATGTATTAGCAGCTCACGCGCGCACCCACACACACACACACACACACACACCATATCATTGCAATCAGACAACTGTGATTTTTCTATTACACATGTCTTTTGATATTCAAGTGTGTTTTCTATTAGAGATACTTCTTAAAGAGCCAGAGGTCAAAGGTCAGAGGATGGAAACCGCTACTTTTACGAATTTGTTCACCTGCTAAATGGTGAAGAAAGAAGCGGCCTCATCCTTCTTCTCGTCTATTTCCAAAGCATTTCCCCATTCTCTCTTTACACACTCTTTGCTCTGCAACAGAACAAAAATAAACAGCCATCAGTCAGAATTAACCCACTGAGATGGTGTGCATGTGTGTGTGTGTGTGTGTGTGTGTGTGTGTGTTTCGCCTCAGGTGAACAACTGACATGCTATTTTTATTTCCATTAACAACTTTCTCTTGCTGCGGCTGTGTGTTTGTGAGACTGATTTAAGGTATTTATGAATGAAATGTATTGAAATAAATGTAATACAATTTAAAACTGAAAAAAAATAGATCAAATGTTTAATAATAATAATAATAATAATAATAATAATAATAATACTACAACAAACGTTCACTTTCCTGAACAGAGTGTACACTTTTTAGGAGAACACACATACACACACACACACACACACACACAGAGCGTTTGTCTAAATGTCAGATTGGATTAAATCCAGTGTGTAAACATTAAAGCAGTGACAGAAACTTAAAACACAATGCCACATTACACACAGGTAGTGTTTGCTTTCAAACGGCTGTGACACACTCTGACATTAAAACACTGTCTCACACACACGCACGCACACACACACACACACACACCCCCCTCTTTAATCCATATGTGTACCAAGTCAACATTAATCATGTTGGTATTTATTAACACATGAAATCAAACGAATGACGTTTATCAGAAACTTTAAGGGAGCCACTGAACAATTCACCAACAGTGTAAAAGTCAACATTTACACATGATGGCAGAAGCAATAGTTCAATCAAAATAAGACACGTTTACCTCTCAGTGTTCCATTGTTCACACACACGACTCATAAATAGCCCTTTAACACCCAACCACACAATATAATGAACTCTGTGTGCAACTGACATATCTATGTTAAACACACTTAGGCACACTGTGTACACACTGATTTAAACCCCTGATAACAATAATGATACAGTATAAAAAATAGTAAATGCAACATTTATTATTATTATTATTATTATTATTATTATTATTATTAGAAATAGCAATTATGACTAATAATAGAACAATGTGAAAATTTTGTAACACTTATAACACTAGAACCCGGTTTCAGCTCTGACTGAAGTTCAGCTGCAAATCACAGGTTTATATTAATGTGTTCGTGCCGATGCCTTATCGCTAACTCACACAAGGACTTATCGCAAGGCGGACATTCCACACCAAAAAAATCTTCAAAATCTGTTTAATTGTTGATATGGTGAGGTTTTCTGTGAAGAGATGTTTATTTCAGATTTATGGAAGGAGTCTCCAGTGTCAGTGCTTTGTAACAGTCAGAAGTAATTTTAAGTTTAATTTTAAGTGTTTGCTGTTATAATGAGCTCCACTCTTCTGGGAAGCTTTCCACTAGATGTTGGAGCGAGGCTGTGGGGATTTGT
>CM075007.1:852092-886764 GCA_037576675.1 Pangasius sanitwongsei
AAGGTGCAGGCTATTTGTTGGTACCTTGAATAGTGAAGGCTACAGCAGGGGGTAGAGCTTTCTCTTGCAAAGCCCCACAGTTATGGAACAGCCTTCCAATTAGCGTTCGGGGC
The DNA here is from genome assembly GCA_037576675.1 of Pangasius sanitwongsei. Lineage (NCBI taxonomy): Eukaryota > Metazoa > Chordata > Actinopteri > Siluriformes > Pangasiidae > Pangasius > Pangasius sanitwongsei. The sequence goes on from CM075007.1 coordinate 852,206, forward strand.
TCAGACAAAGTCTCAGTGAGTCTAGGCTGAAAACATTTGTTTAGTCAAGCCTTTTGTGAATAGATTTTCTAAGGCAAAGAAGCAGATCTGGAGGGTTCACGGGCATAGGATGTTGTGGTGAACTGGGATGTTTGGATGCTGTCGCCCCCCCACTCAAGTTTCTTGATGGTGGAGTGGCTGGCCGTTTTATGTCCTAGGGCACCCTCGTGTCTGTGTTAGCTTCTGGCTCTCCCTTTTAGTTATGCTGTCATAGTTTTACAGGAGTCCCTGCTTTTACTCTGCACACAAAGTATGTTGTCCTTAACGATTAACGGTTGATAGCTTTAGGACTGCAATTACCACAAACAAGTCTTCCACTCAAGTCTCCATCAGTTAACAGTGGATAAGTTCAACAAAAAAGACTTCATGTGAAAACTGTAATGAATTTCCTGGTTACACAATTGCACTATTTGACCATGTAGTGCACAGTTATAGAAGGGATTTATTTATAATTGCACTATCCGATGTCACCCAGATGAGGACGGGTTCCCTTCTGAGTCTGGTCCCTCTCAAGGTTTCCTTCCTCATATCATCTCAGGGAGTTTTTCCTCACCACCGTCGCCTCTGGCTTGCACATTAGGGATAAATTCATACATTTAAAATTTATATCCTGAATGTATTTATTTCTGTAAAGCTGCTTTGTGACAATGTCCATTGTTAAGTGCTATACCAATAAAATCAAACTGAATTGAATCTCTGTACTTCTTTGCGAAATTCTAATCTGGCCTCCTGATTCTTACTGCTGAGGAGTGTTTTTCATCTTGTGATATGGTCTCTATATTTCTATTCTCAAAGTCTTCTTGAACAGTGGATTGTGTTACCCCTGCCCTATGGAGGTTGTTGCATTTGTCACTGAATGTTGCTTCTGGGTTTTTCTTCACAGCTTGCACAATGTTTCTGTCATCAACTGCTGTTGTTTTCCTTGGCCGACCTGTTCCATGTTTGGTTGTTAGTACACCTATGGCTTCTTTCTTTTTCAGAACATTCCAGGTTGTTGTACTGGCTATGACCAATGCTTATGCAATGGCTCTGATCAATTTTCCCTCTTTTCTCAAAATGGCTTGCTTTTCTTACTTAGACAGCTTTCTGGTCTTCCTGATGGTTTATCCTTTAACAACAAATGCAGTCTTCACAGGCAAAACCCAGGGCTCAAACCAAGAGCAGACAATCAGAGCTAAACCTAACAGGGCTCACCTGGGCAACAAGAAACACCTGTCAGCTACATGTTCCAATATTTTGAATCACTTGAAAAATGGGTGGGTTCAAATCTAGATCTAGATAACACATCTAGATGTAGATATCAGGAAACAAAATCTGAAATTCTGATTCTGTCATCTCATTCATTTTTTGATCTCAAACAAAATGTCTTCCAAAACCTTGGCCATTAATATGGCCATTTAAAGCCCCTTTTGCGGCTTTAACAGCCTTCTAATTCATCCCAAAGTTGTTCAATGGGGTTTGAGGTCAGGGCTCTGTGCAGGCCACTGGAATTCCTCCATACCAAGCTCATCAAACCATGGCCTTTCCTGGCCAGGGCTATACACAACCTGTTGCCACAAAGGTGGAAGCATACAATTGTCTAAAATGCCTTTGTATGCTGTAGCATTAACATTACCCTTCACTGGAACTAAGGAGCCAAAACAATGAAAAACAGCCCCAAGACATTATCCCTCCCTCCACCAGACTGTTGGCACTATGCATTCCAGTAGGTAGCATTCTCCTGGCATTCACCAAACCTAAATCTGTCCATCAGACTGCCAGCTAGTGAAGTGTGATTCATCACTTCAGAGAACACATTTCCACTGCTGCGGAGTCCACTGGTGGTGTGCTTTACACCACTCCAGCTGAGGCTGGGCATTGCACATAGTGATCTTAGGCTTGGGTGCAGCTGCCATGGAACCCCATTTCATGAAGCCCAAATCCACAGTTCTTGTGCTAATGTCGCTTCCAGAGGCAGTCTGGAACTCTGTAGTGAGTGATGCAACAGAGGATAGGCGATTTTTACATGCTACAGCACTTGGTGGCCTGACTTTGTCAGTTTGCATGGTCTACTGCTTTGTGACTGAGCTGTTGTTGCTCCTAGATGCTTCCAATTCACAATAATAGCACTTACTTGACCAGGGCAGAAATGTCAAGACCAAAGTGACAACAGTGGCATCTTATGATGGTGCCACGTTTAAAGTCAATGAGATCTTCAGTGCAGCCCATTCCTACTGCCACCGCTTGACTTTGGAGACTGCATGGCTATATGCTTGACTTTATGCACCTGTTAGCAATGGGTGTGGAAACACCTGAACTCAATAATTAGTGTTGACATACTTTTGGCCATACAATGCAAGATGGTGTAACATCAATTCTTATGCCACATACTTCCATGATTAAAGTGATGTCACAGACTGCTGGGTTTTGCTTTGGGATTCTGGGTAATGTAGTACTGAAAGTTAAGTCAATCTTATCAGGTTTAAGATTATCACAAATAAAATTCTCTACAGCAAAAATGAATTGCATTTTTACATCTGGAACCTCATGTTTGAGCTGTATGGAAGACAGGACAGGTTTTCAAAGCTCTGACAATGTCTCCAGACTGTACATGATATATTTTTATTACTTTATAGGTCAATCATTTCAATACAGTCTAAGGTTCTAACCTGTCTACAGGTGTAGAAGCATCCGGTTTGCTTCACATTGCTTGTTTCAGTCAGTAGAAATGCAAAGGGAACCGAGTTCTAGCTCAGTGGTTTTGTTTTCTTGTTCAGGAAACCCTTGAAGTACAAAGCTTCTTTGATCTCATCCATAACTCAGTTCAAAAAGACAGATACCAGACACAATACTTAGGTTTTAAATCCTAAAATTTGTTTTTAAAACCAAATATTTATCATAAAATCCCTATACTCAGACTTTACCATTTGTGGAGCACTTTTTGTTCCATAGGTAGTCAAACGTAGTGCCGAGATCTTTGGCATAATCTGGTTCATACCACACCAAGAGCTCCTGTCCTGGATTAATGGGTCGACAGCATCGATACAGAATTCCCCCTTGATACTGAAATGCCATAAGATTCTGCTCACCATCATTATGGGCACAATTCACATACCTGGGAGAATGATGCACGGTGTAAGAAAGGTTAAAAAAAAATATCAGAAATCAACTATACAAAGTGAGAGTAAACATGGGGAAGATATGAGTCAGAAGATTGTTCCAAAAAATGAGGAACCATAAAAAGACCCAACACCCCGTGTATTCCTCACCTCATCCAGTTAGCATACATCTCTCTCTTGGCATCTATGTATTCCTCACGCTGCCCACTCCTGGATATCTGCACAAAAAAATTATATATATTTTCCTCTGACCTCTCTTAACAACAAGGCGTTTCCACTCACTGAATGTTTTTTGTTTTATTTGCAACATTAGTCTAGAGACTGTTTGTGTGAAATTCCCAGAAGATCAGCAGTTATTAAAATACTCAAAAATCTGGCACCAACAACCATGCCACGATCAAAATCACAGAGATCACACTTTTTCCCCATTCTGATGTTTGATGTGAACATTAACTGAAGCTCTTGACTTGTATCTGTATGATTTTATGCATTGTGCTGCTGCCACATGATTGGCTGATTAGATAACTGCATGAATGAGCAGTGTACAGGTGTTCCTATTAAAGTGGAAGGTTAGCATATCCCCCACACTGTTCTACAAAAATTAGCAAGGCAAAATGAAGACAGCTGGAGACAGCAAAAGTAATGTGAACATTTTTATTTAAAAAATACACACAAGGAAATTAGAAGAAGTGCACCGCAATATTCCCTGTAGTTGGCACATTCCTTTCACCTATATTTCACAGTAAGGGACTTCTAATTGGGTATTCATAACTCTTGGGATATTTAGAATGATGATACGTTCATTTAGCGAAATCAAGAAGATATTTAGCTTGCCAGGTTCCTTCTTCTTTTACTTGCAGCTTAGGTTTACACTGAAAGTACATGGAGTCCTATGGCAATGTCATGTGCCTGCTCACCCAATTAGTGATTTTATACTTCTCAGAAACAATTTTGATGGAGACAGCATCTATTACACATCTACTGGACAAGCGCTGGAGACGTGATTGCCTAGGTTTAGATAGTTGGAATGCTGTGTAGTCTAATATTCAATATTCATCACACAACACTGATCAAGAAGAAAAAAAATCTACTTTAATAATATGCATAGAACTTACTTATCTCCTCTTAAACTCCACGGTATGCAGGCCATAAGTGATCCCTTATGCAAACTGTGTCAAACAAAAGTACTAGGATCCTGTTGCTCAATTTTGGAAAAAGGCTGTGTCCAAATGATCTGTTTTCTAATACAACACCTGAAACCTTACCTGTTTTGATTTTGAACAATCTCTCAGTGTTCAGCATTTCTAAACTCAAAAAGCAAGTTATACTTGCTGGTCTCACAGTAGCCTCTCTCTCTTTCCACTAGAGAATGGATTCTCACCTTTTTGGATGTCATCTATATGAAACACTCAACAGTTCGAATTAATTGTGCCAAAGAAACTACCTTGAATATTTGGATTAGTGCTCTTGATAAGCTAAAGATTCTTTTGTAATGATTCAGATTTGTACCTTTCTCAGCACCAACATTTGATATTATGCATTTTGAGCCCTGCTGTTTTGTGTGTCCTCATGTTTCTTTTTATCTGTGTGTATAGGTTTTGTGTAAAAAGAGTAGGACTGTTTTAGTGTATACTAGAGACTTCATACTATGATTTGCATGTATGTACACAGTCTTTATTTAAGTTCCTTTTGTTTGTTATTTTAAATACATAACCCATGATATCTTTGGCACATAATGGCTGCTCATTTTCAATAAACATTTGATCACCAAAAAAAAAGAAGAAATCGCATCACAATGATTTAATAGTACATGTATGCAATTAAATGCATACGTGTCGACGAGAATGGAAGTAGCAGAATTGTTGATAATTATGATTTGTTGTTCTCTGGAGTATTTTCTGTGCTTTCTCCACAGAGGGTTAAATTTCACCTAGTTGGTGAGCTTGAAGCAAATTCAATTATTACCACAGGTGACTCTCTTTTTTGGCATCTCACATCCTTTCCCATTTAACCAAAATGTTTTTTACCAGGAATTTTTTGGTTTGTAGTCTAACTACCCCTGCTTTATAGCCGAAGCATGTGGTCAGTTTCTACTGTTCATTAAAGATAAATGACAGTCCCAATATCTTTTGGAAATACAGTTCCATGCTACAGGATATTCGTAAGTTATGCCAGCAGCTAAACCTTTGAGAGCTTTAAACATCATAACCAGGATAACAGTATAATCTAGAGGTTCTAAAAGCATAGACTAGTTTTACAGAAATCAAATCAAAGAAACCCAGCCTCTCCTGGTGCACCAATGTTCCTGACTGTATCTTAACCGAACAGCCATCAAGCTCCACAGCGAAATCAGTAACCTTTCTTCAAGCACATTTAGTACCCAAAATCCCACTTTTATAATTATAATAAGTTTATAAAAACTCACCACCCAGGAGTATCCGCTGTTCATGGCTTCCTCTCGGTCTACCAGCTCTCCCTGGTAGGGTCCGAAGTGTGCGCCTACTGGAACAGTCTCCCCCTTATTAAACACTCCCAGGCCTGCGTCAGGAAAACCGGACTTCCGAATCTCTAGTCCAGGAGGAAGAGTTTGTCTGGCTCGGTCTGCAACCCCCATGGGAACAGCAGTATCAGGGATGAAGAGTGCTGGACCGTGAACCTCACACTTTTTGAAGAAAAAGGATTTGCAAACTTCACAGTCTGAAAGAAGACAAAACATAACAGGAAGAAATCATTTTTGAAAACTGGAATTAAACACAATTTAAAAAGAAAGAGGAGTTGCAAATGTCACAGTCGAGCCATAGCCCACTTCTGAGTTCTCCAAGTGTGCGGTCATACATGCAGGAGGAACATGAGAAACACCACACAGACAGTAACCCGAGTTCAGGACTGAACCCAGGACCCTGGAGCTATAAGGCACCAACACTGTGCCGTCTTATACTATATACAGCTTTTGTAGAATTAACATAACTGCATGTCCAGTCTGCAATCCAGCCCATGTCCATATAATAATAAACTGCTTACAGCTGTAGTGAAAGGTATTTACATTCATCAACTGACTTATTTGTAGCTGTTTGTAGTTCTATAATTCTGTATTACTGATATGAAAGGAAAATATAAAATGAAACCAATCTTTTTGCCTAAATAGTTAAAAAAAAAAAATAGCAAAGAAAAACATACATTGGCTTTGTTTTATATTTTCCCTGAAGTGCACTTACAACATTCGTGTGCCTTAATAAAACCTGCCAACCCTTAAAAGGAAATATACCTGGAAGTAGTGATTAAGGGGGGCCAAGCACTTTGTCAACACCCTTAGCGACAGAGGAAGACCAAAAGCCATTGGGACCATCACCGCTTGCTTCCATGGAGACATTCTAAATTTGAAAGTAAAGTAAAATGTCAAGCCATTGCTGAGGCTATCACCTCAGTTCCTCTTCTCAGTAGCCCTCTCAAGTTGTAAATGAAGTCAAATCGTGTTTCTTAATTTTAGGTCATGCTCTGCTCTTCTGGTGTATTTTTAAGTGATAACTCATATCAGTGTATTCTGATGTTTAAAGGTTGGCAGGTCTGAAAATGGCTAACCAGCTGTAAAATGAATGGGCGGGGCTAAGCTGCTGTAAAGTTAATCTGGAAGATTTTCTTCACGTGCAGTTCTTATTTAGAAGTAGCTGTTCGTAGTTAAGCAGTAGATTTGTGTTTAGTTTCTCTCACTCTTGGATATGAGATGACACTCACACCAATAACTAAACTAAATAATCAGAGACAGAGGCTCAGACCTAAATGACTCTCTAGTGCACACTTAGTGCACTAGATAGTGCGTAGGACAGAATAATCAATCAATCAATGAGAGTGTTACTGAGCTCCAGAGTAGCCTGATGTCTTACAGAGGTAGTCTTTATCGTCAGTTTCTTCCTCTTTAACGGAGGAAAGTTCAGGAATGTTGTTCAGGTCATTTCCACTGTTGCAGGCATTCAGCTCCAGCATCTCCTCCTTCTTCACACAGCCTTCTAAATGTGCACGTCCATACACACACACACACACACACACACACACAGAGATTCTTATACACATTGACAGAAATCCATCAGAATGAGACATTTACAGAGTTCATATCAGTAGAAACTGGACTGACGAGGTGTAAGCTTCATATGGACTGCTCCAGTCTGATGGTCCACAGGTGGGGCGTGTCCCACTGAGGCTGATGTCCCTACACCTGAAGTTTCTATTTTTACGTCCTCAGACAGCTAAAGACAAAACAACAGTAACACTTATTCGACAAAACACATCAACCCAGTTTATAAATCTATTCATTTGAAACAATGATGTAGTTTTAAATCTATAACTATCTCTTAACAAGTGTGAAATGCTGAACTAAAAAAAAAGTTCTTTACACACATTTATATTCTTTTTCTTATTTCTGATAATAGCTATTACATCAGAATAGTTATCAAATAGCTTTACAATAGCTATTACATCAGAATAGTTATCAAATAGCTTTACAATAGCTATTACATCAGAATAGTTATCAAATAGCTTTACAATAGCTATTACATCAGAATAGTTATCAAATACTAACGATAAAAATTAACACAGCTTTAACTGCTTTAAATTACTTTAAAATCAAGCTACTGGATGATAATTGAATTTACTGATTAGTTAAACACTAACAGAAATTCTTTCCTATATATAACAAACACTACTCTCTAAAATCGCACTAGCTAGAAAACAGTTGTGGCGATTAGAGATTAAGGCCAGTTTATACTTGAGCATGAGTTTGCGTGCACATGCAGAAGCAGCATAGTTCACACATTTGCCTGTGTACTTTAAGTACATCCGGAGGATTAAATGCGACATCCACAAGATGGCACATCTGAGCCAAAACATCCCTGTCCATCTAATTTCTAATTTAAAGTCGAAGTGTAAAACGTTCAGTGATTTAACACATAACAACCTTAAACACACTGGCGAGCTCTGTTAAAACTTTGTCGTCATCGTGATTGTTGTCATGAGCTGTATCTGAAATCAAAAACTATGACCTTACATTCAAAAGCATTTACTAATCTAGAAAATCTAGATGACTGATATGCAAAACAGACCTATTGGCAGGTTTGAAGGCAAAATGAGAGTTTTTTTTAATTCAAACACTAATCCAGCCCTTAGGGGTTAGGTTTAGACTTATAGGAGGAGTTGAATCAGAGTCAGCTCCAGCCCTTGGACTTTTGATTATGGCTTGCTGATCAGGAAACAGCTTTAGATTTTCTTTTCCACTTCTTATTAAACGTAATCAGGTTATACGTGATTAGAAGGATATGATGTAAACCAGCAATGATGCAGAGCATTAAAATACAAAAGACAAACTTTATCATCATGTTATTGATTTCTCACACGAATCCTGAGACTGTTGGAGACATCCTTAAGCTTTACCTGTGAGGGAGCAGGATCAGGAGCCCGAGACTCTCTGGAGGAGCGCTGTCTGTCTCCTGCTGAACTCATTACAGCAGGTCTAAAAAAATTGTTAATAAATAAGTTTGTGTGTGTGTGCGCGTGCATATATATATATATATATATATATATATATATATATATATAAATAAATAAATAAAATGGCTAGCATATAAAATTACTTCATACATACATACATACATACACATACATATACATATACATATATATATATATATATATATATATATATAGATAGATAGATAGATAGATAGATAGATAGATATATGTATGAAGTAATTTTATATGCTAGCCATGTCAGTTAGCTCAGTTAAGTTCATACTAATTGTTTTTATCTTGATTGCTTTATCTTGATCGTAGGTGACTTAGAACAAGTTAAGATTATTTAAATACTTTAAACAAACAAATAGGTTAGCTAGACATACCAAAAAAAAAAACACCTCGCTAAGGCCGAATTACAAATCTATCCTCATTAGATAAATAGTGCACTACATAGGGTGTACAGGTCATGAATTCATGCCTTATGTAGTGCACTTAAACAGTGAAGTGGAGATCCATTTGGGATTCGGCCACACAGCTTCTGTTTACCTTACCTCAGGGTTTTAAAGAAACAATAACGCCCATATATTTCTAACTGGATCCAATGTAACTGTTAAACTCTGCAAATCTCTGTCAGAAAAAAAAAATGTGGAGATGATTAGCTCAAGCAGAATAATTCAGCTTCTCAGGCGAGAAACCTGCAGCCTCTTTTTGTTCTTCAGAGTTTTCTGGAGGTTGGAGAAGCAGCTACTGGGGCACGTTACTGCCTCCACCTGGACTAGAGTGGAGTTTCAGGTTGAAAGAAGCCTAACAAACCTCCACTACTATGATTTATTAGATCATTATTTATTAGATCCTTATTAGACTAGAGTGTTTCTCGACTTGTTTGACTGTGGAATGCATTTTTTGTAAAAACTAAATAATATATGATATGCCTATAATATAAAAAATAAAATGAGTAAATGCAGCAATAATAACCCAACTAAAAATCTGTGAGTTGACCTGAAGTGGGCTGTGCACAAGAGATGCCCTTACAATTTGATGGTTACAGAATGTTTTTGCAGAAAATAGTGAGAAAATATTGCCAAGTCAAGATGTGCCATGCTGATAGACTCTTAGCCAGAAAGACTGAGTGATGTAATATAATCAAAAGCTGCTTCAACAATGTATTAATTTATGGGTGTGCACACTTATTCAAGCAGGTTATATTTTTCCCTTAGTGTTTCTGATTGTTTTTCTTAATTTTTATACATTGTAATTTCACACTGAGGGTGGAAAAAATTCTGACATGATTTATCTTGGTTTAATTTTTTTTTTTATGTTACAAAAACCTGCTGTTTTAACAGGGGTGTGTAGACTTTTTATATCCACTGTAAGTTCACCCACCAGTTACTGGACACTTTTACCAGTGAGCCCTCTTGGCCAAAGTGTGCTAATCAGGCAAAGAGCAGGAGTACACAGACCACCTCTGCCCAGACTACTGCTTGCGAATGTACAGTTAATTGAAAACAACCTGGACGACAACAGGGAGAGAGTTTGTTTCCAATGTGAATTGAGGAACTGCAATATCCTTTGTTTTGCTAAAAGGGTGGCTTAATTTGAAACAGGTCATGCCAAACTTCCACCACTTCAACATATCACCCCACCAGGGGTGAAAAGACACTGGACCACTTCTATACTCAATTCAGGAAAGCCTACAGGGACATTTCTCTGCCTGCATTTGATAATTCCGACCATGCTGCCATTTTTCTCATACCGGAATATAAATAAAGGATGTTGAAGTAAGTACCAGTATTGCGAAAGGTCAGAAGCTGGACTATCCAGTCAGAAGCCATGCTGCAGGACATATTTCAGACTGGTTCCAGAAACATCAGCAAGTTTACAGAAATGGTGTTTTGTTTCATTGCTACACTGATAGATTAGATCATCCCCTAGAGAATGATTGGGGCCTTTTCTAACCAGAAACTTTGGGATGATAAATCCATCTGTGATGCACTGAATGCATGCACTGTTGCCTATAATGCTGGACTCCAGATGGGACTGACTTTTGACTCACTGTCTCAAAACATGACCCAAGAAGGACTCTAAAGCAAGTGAAGGAGGAAGGCAGCAGGCCCAGATGATATCCCTGGTAGGTTAGGAAAACCTGTGCTGACCTGCTAGCCCCAGTGCTCACCACTATTTTCAATTTGATATTGTCCATTGTCCCTACATGCTTCATGAGATCCATTGTCATTCCTGTGCCCAAGTCATCCACTCCAGCTGAGCTGAACAATTACTGTCCAGTGGCCCTGGCCTCTGTGGTGATGACGTGCTTCAAGAGATTCATCAAAGACCTCATCTGCTCCTCTCCACCTAGCACCTGCTTACTGATCAAATAGAGTGTTCAAAGATGGCTCCGCCATGTCTGGATGCCTTCCTGGTCGCTCTGCTTAGACTGTGCTTTTATTTACTTGTTTACTTACTTCTAATCTCTCATTTTGCACTCATGACATATGCACTGATCACTCATTACAGCAGAACACTTTTGAACATCAGTAACCACTATACTCACCTATTTCACAACGTTTTATCCACCAAAAAAGCAAGGTTTGTTTGTTTTTACAAATGGGTGCACCTTTCATGGACGTACTGCAATACCAGGTCGATGCGTGGAGTGGATGGAGCAAGCCCCTCTTCCAGCTCCCTGCTCTAAAAATCCATTTAATATAAAGTCCTCGAATGGAGGACATATCAGTTATTAAACTGACAAGAACAATTTTTTTAAATTAAATCAACACACCCTTACAAACAAATATTCCACACATTCCACTTAATTAACTCAAGGCTTCCTAAAACAGGCAAACAAACAAACACTACAGAAACTCATTCATGAAAATAGCAGGCTCTTTTTCCCCCCATTCCTTCCAACTGCTTCTGCCCCATACCGCAGTCACATCGTTCATCACAAACCCAAAAACACTTATACTTCATAAACAGATATGACTATTTACATTCCCCAACCCCTTCCCAAACTCTATATGTTTTTTGAAAAACCAAAGGAAAAACAATAAACCATAACAAGCAAACAACAAAAAAGGAGACCAAAGGAAAGCAATTAAGCCAAAACAAAAAGCTCAGACAAACAAGCAGGAAAGGAAAAAAAAAACAAAACAACTCCCTCCACCGTGGTCCCTGAGAACCAAACCCTTCACCCAGCCCAGATGCACTCGCACCCCACAAAACGCATTTCGCCACCAAGATGGCTTGCCACAGCCCCTGCTATACAGCACTAGGTCGCAGTGTATGACCGCTCCCCTTCCAGCTGACCACCACTCCGAGACATGTCTCCAGAACCAAGCCGCAATGGGACACGACCACAACACATGCTCAACTGTCTCCTCACCTCCACATCCAATTGGACACAGAGGTGTGCAGCTTGAGCCATGTCAGTAAAGGTGTTTTCTTACCAGGAGACGTCCCAGAGCCCCCAGCCAGTGTAGATCTTTACTGGCCCCGTCCAGCCACGTGGGTTGTAAAGCTGCCCACTTGACACCTGGCACTCGGGGAAGGGTCTCACTTGTTTGCACTATGCAGCAGTTCCTCCATCTCCTACACAGCTTCCTGTGATCCAGCATGAGGCCATCCAAAAAACACCACGGCTGGTTGCAAACAACATGGTCGATCAGTTGACCACGTTGACATCCCCCTCCAGGGGATCACTGCTCGCAAAATGAACCCTCCGATCCCCTAACCAAGTTTGCAAGGAAGGCCACATACACCACCATGGTCTTGAGGGGAGCACAAGCCACTCCCCTTCCACCTTTTTCCCGCTCCATGTACATCCTAAGGTGGGTGACCTGCTCAATCCCCCCTACCCTCCCCCAAATGAATGTAAATATGCTACGCTCCAGGCGCCTTCCCATTACAAACGGGATGGGGAGACGAAGGCCAGGAGATTTAGGCCAGCCAACAGGTCGGAATTTGCCATAACGACTCTTCCCATAAGGGAGAGGTCCCTTCTGCCCCCGCTCTCAGCCCTGGCTTGCAACTTCCTGAGGGCAATGTCCCAGTTCTTTTGGGCACTTCTCTCACTCAGATTAGTGAAAGACTGCTAACGATAAAATTAGACCGATGTGTCAGATAGGGGGTGGGGGCTGTTCCATTTCACCTTTCCTAATATAGCACTCAAAGTCTTTGAACAAGCAAAAGCAGTGGAGCCATGGAAACATGGCTCCTTGTGATGACGGGCCAGCAGCCCGCACCCATAAACCAGCAAGCACTCCTCACTCTACTGCCGCTATGGTGCTGAAAGGACAGCGCCACTTCAGCACCACCAGTGCTGTGGAGAGCACAGGAGCGTGTGGGTGCCAGGGGTGGAGTACTCAGGCAGGGCTGGCAGCCAGTGAGGGCTGCGGCAGCTCCCTACCCTCCTTGAGAAGATGGGAGAGTATAAAAAGGGCCTGCGGTAATGGTAAGGTGAACCGTCTCAGGCTTATGCCCCACACTAATACTGTCTTTTCTCTCCCGGCACCCTCAGCAGCACCAACCTGCCAGTCTGCCAACCACAGAACCCCTTGGGTCCCGCCGCTGCACTGCAACCTCTCATGCACTGTGCCCCTTCCAGGAACGACCGTGACCCCTTCACCCAGCACCAAGCCTGCCCTACCACCTTGCACCCCACTTACCCTTTCCGCACCTTGTGCACTTTACCTTCCTCTCCTGTGGTTCATGCTCAGCTCTCCATTCCAAGTCACTGCGACCTAGTTCACTGCCAGCTCATGCCAGGTAATGAGAGTGAAGAGCTTTGTTAGTGATTGAGAAATGGCAGAAGCTGTAACACTATGTAGAGCGAATGCTTCAGAAAACTAGGTAGCTGCACACATAATGGTAAACAAATACTGGTTTCCAGATATAGTATGAGGAATAGGCCAAGCACAGTCAAACAGAATGTACACAAATGGTTCCCCAACAGCAGGGATAGGATGGAGTGGTGCTACAGAGATCTGGTTCCTCATATCATCTCAGGGAGTTTTTCCTTGCCACCGTCACCACTGGCTTGCTCATTAGGGATAAATTCACAGTGATAAATTCAAATATTTACAATATATTTTTTGTGAATCCATTTATTTCTGTAAAGCTGCTTTGTGACAATTTCCATTGTTAAAAGCGCTATACAAATAAAATTGAATTGGTTAGGTTTAACCTAAATGAAAAATGAAAATGAAAATTTTGTGCATAAAATCAAAATAAACCATGTCACACTTCTCAACCAAATTTATAAAGGTCACACAGTGACTTTATTTAGTATATTTCCTCATGCTCCATATTTTTTGGGCTGTGTTTGCCCCCGGGCCTTGAATTTCACAATCTCTGAAGATAAAGCAACAACAGCTTCACCAGAAAACCGATCTGACAGTAAAGGCATAGAGAAAATCTCTTCACCAAACTGGTTAACAAGAGCTTCATTCAGCAAATGGCAGTACATCACTAAGAAAGAGAGACTGAAAAGCTACAGTATCTCTCCGGATCTTAACAGGTCACCTCAGGATCAAAAAGCAAAGAATGATCCATTAGAAAAGATGAACAACCCACTAGCTAAGTTTGCTGGCTAGAAACCACATCTGGAGATGAACTTCAAAAGTTAAAAAAAAAAAAAAAAAAAAGTCTACAGGCTTGGGAGATTTCTGTTTCATTTTACAGGCAACACAATCAGCAAAAAGGTGATCAAGTTTCTTAGAATAAAAACAAACTTTCTTAGAAACCACACCTTCATTAACAGACCTTTTAGATGAAGGCATGGAAGAGATATTGGGCCCAAGTTATAATTTTTTGTTAAAATTTCATGTAAATGTTTGCATAAGCCAAACTGAACTAAAGAACTCTGCCAGATTTACAAAAGACAAAAGTTTTTGGAAATGCTGATTTTCTTTGTATTTCATGTGTGCATGTTGATGAATGCGAAAGGCCATAAAAGGCCAAGTTCACAGAGGGAAAGGTGAATGTTATTTTGATTCATGCCAATAAAAAATATTATTTAACAGTGTAACTGAAAGGCTAATATCTGGAGCCAAATTACAGAAAAGGTGAATCAAGTGCAGCGAAACAAAAATGGTTTGACATGAAAATGGAGGAGCCTCGCTCCAAAATCTAGTGGAAAGCCTTCCCAGAAGATCGAGGATATGATAACAGCAAAGGGGGGACTAAATATGGCATGGGATGTTCTAAAAGCCCATATGAGTCGATGGTCAGGTGTCCACAAACTTTTGGCCATATAGTGCATGTTTAGCCAAGGTGTACATGAACCTTTGACCTGCAGGCACTGTAGGAACTGCTTATTCTACATACTCTTTTCTTCTTGTCATTCGTGTACAAGTTGATATTTGTCTATGTCCATAAGATGTTAATCTAGAACTGTACTTCCTGTTTTTGAGGCTTACCAATGGTTTACATCTTGCTGTAGACCTGCATTGTAGATCTGTATTTACTCTGGTGTAGCCTTCTCTTGAATGTTGACTTTGACACAGATACACCTACCTGCTGGACGGCATTCTTCATCTGGCAAACTGTTGTGAAGTGTTTTTTCTTCACCAGGGAAAGAATTCTTGTCATCCACCACAGTTTTTATTTCTGTGGTAGTCTGGGCCTTTTGGTGTTTCTGGGCTCATTAGTGCATTCTTTCTTTTCAAGAATGTACAAAATAGTTGAGCCTAATGCTGGCTTGCTCCACTGGCAGTGACAGATGAATATGAGATGGTCAGAATTTCGGCTTTCATTTCTTGATATTTACATATAAATGTGTTACACAACTTAGAACATGGCACCTTTGATGGCAGACCACCCAAATTTTAGGTAAGCAAAAGTATTGGAACAGATAGTCTTAAAGTAAATAATATTTGGTTGCATATTTCTTGCTTGCAATAACTGCATCAAGTCAGTGACCCACTGACATCACCAAACTGTTGCATTATTCTTTTGTGATGCTTTTGCAGGCTCATACCGCAGCTTCTTTCATTTATTTTGGGGGATTTCTCCCATCAGTCTCCTTCTTCAAGAGGTGAAATCCTGCTCAATTGGGTTAAGGTCTGGTGATTGACTTAGCCAGGCTAAAACCTTCCACTTTTTTCCCTTGGTTCCAGAACTTTTGTGGCTCTTGTCTGTATTTCTTTGTAAATTCCAATCTGGCCTTCTGATTCTTACTGCTATTGAGTGGTTTGCATTTTGTGGCCTCTATATTTCTGCTCTCAAAGTCTTCTTCAAATGTTGGATTGTTGAACCTTCACCCCTGCCCTGTGGAGGCTGTTGCTGACATCACTGACTGGTGTTTTTGTTTTGTTTTTTTCACAGCTCTCTCAATATTTCGGTCATCAACTTCTGTACTTTTCCTTGGCTCTGACCTGTTTGATATCTGGCTTTTAGTACACCTATGGTTTCTATCTTTTTCGGGCATTCAAATTGCTGTACTGGCTATGCCCAATGCTTGTGCAATGGCTCTGATCAATTTCCCCTGTTTTCTCAGCTTCAAACTGGCCTGCTAGACAGCTCTTTGGTCTTCATTGTGGTTTACCCAACAAAGGTTTATTTAACAATAAATGCAGTCTCCATGGATGAAACCCAGGGCTCACTCGAGAGTAGACATTCAGAGCTTTTAATTGTTCAATCAATCAATCCAACAGGGCACAGCTGGGCAGCAAGAAACACCTATCAGTCACTTGTTCCAATATTTTTGATCACTTGAAAAATGGGTGGGTTCAAACAAAACGTGCCATATTCTAAGTTGTTTAACACATCTAGAAAAATATCAGGAAATGAAAGCTGAAATTCTGATCTATCGTCTCAATCATCTTTTGATCTCAAACCCAAATGTCTTCAGTTTATAGCCAAAACAAAAGAACTGGCCTTGCCTTGACTTTTGAATTTACAGCCAATTAAATTGGTTTACCCTCTTCTTTAAATTTTTTTTAGTCTTTTACGAGTATTTTCTAAAAGAAAGTTGACAACAGTTCCTGCCACTTCATGCCAAAAAAGCTGCGAGCTAAAGACAGTAGTGACAGTTAGCTAGCTAGACTTGTTTCAGCAACATGTTTCAGAAATGAATAGAATTAATCAATCAGAACATTATACTTAGTTTATTTACAATATTTACAACTTACAAAGAGAAAATAATAAGATATACCAATGTGGAAAATGGATTTGTATTAGGCTACTCAGGTAACCAGCATTGCAACTCTAAGCGACTCCAAGAGTTGGTTATGGTTTTACCCCTTTTATCTCCCAATCATCACATGGAGAAGATGTGCATTTGGGATAGGCGAAGAGTGCACTGTTCAATAACTGTTGAGATATTTTCTATGCAAAACCCTGTTTATATGCATACAGTTGAGTGTACAGTTAGTAGAGCTAGTGTCCCACTGACAAACAGCTGGCTAGTGTAATCTTACCATGTAGGTTAGCAAACTACATTCACCATCCACTTTATTAGGAACACCTCTACAACTGTACATACACGCAGTTATCTCCTCAGCCAATCATGTGGTAGCAGCGCAATGCAAAAAATCATGAAGATACAGGTCAAGAGCATCATCATCATGGTTGCTGGTCCCAGATGGACTGGTCTGAGTATTTCAGAAACTGCTGATCTCCTGGGAATTTCACACATAACAGTCTCTAGAGTTTACACAGAATTATCGCCATAGAATTTATGAATCTTTTGTTAAGGCTATTTAAAGTCAAGAGCGAACATTAAAATAAGAATATGAATCACTGGAATAACATGATATATTTTGCCTTCCACAGAAAGTCAAGATAAATAAAATGCAAAAATACAGAGAACATGGATAATTTTAAGTAAAAAAAGTAATGATAGTCATATTCAATTTGATACGTAATTCAAATAATGTAATGGGTCTGTGTTAGTGCACTTATGGGTCTTAAATGTAAGTGAATAAGTAAACCTCTTTCCACACTGTAAGCAGTGATACGGCTTCTCTCCTGTGTGAATGCGCTGGTGTAGTTGGAGAGTGCTTTGTTGAGAGAAACTCTTCCCACACTGTGAGCAGTGATAAGGCTTCTCTCCTGTGTGAGTGCGCTGATGTCGTTGGAGATGACTCTGATGATTAAAACTCTTCCCACACTGTGAGCAGTGATACGGTTTCTCTCCTGTGTGAGTGCGCTGATGTCGTTGGAGATGACTCTGATGAGTAAAGCTCTTGCCACATTGGGAGCAGTGATACGGCTTCTCTCCTGTGTGAATGCGCTGGTGGACATGGAGGTGACTCTGTAGTGTAAAACTCTTTCCACACTGTAAGCAGTGATACGGCTTCTCCCCTGTGTGAATGCGCTGATGGACATGGAGGTTACTCTTTTGATTGAAACGCTTTCCACACTCTGAGCAGTGATATGGCTTCTCTCCTGTGTGAATGCGCTGATGTAGTTGGAGATGACTCTGATGAGTGAAACTCTTCCCACACTGCGAGCAGTGATACGGTTTCTCTCCTGTGTGAATGCGCTGGTGTTGCCGGAGATCACTTTTCTGAATAAAACTCTTTTCACATTGTGAGCAATGATATGGTTTCTCTCCTGTGTGAATGCGCTGGTGTTTTCGGAGATTACTCTTTTTATTAAAACTCTTGCCACACTGTAAGCAGTGATACAGCATCTCTCCTGTTTGACTGCACTGATATGTTTTGAGAGCACTCTGATGAGTAAAACTGTTTCCACTTTCTGAGCAAATATGAATTTTCTTCTCTATTTCTTTCTGAGAGGAGTTGGAACTAAAGGTACCAGATGTTTGCTGATTACTGGAGCTGTTTGTTGGCAGCTGAGACTCTCCTGATTTCTGCTGTCTCATATCTTCACAGTGGTAGCGCTGGATGTGTTTGTTGAGGTAAATTTGAGACTTATAATAAAGTGGACACAATGAGCAGGAGAAAAGTTGAAATGGAGCTTTGTTCACTTCTAGAGCAGTGAAAGAAAAAAAGAAAAAACATTAGAAACATATCATAAAAATATATCTATCCCTGTGTAAACGAGTGCTAAAATGATTTGATAAGTAAAAAGATGTATTATTATTGCTGTTATCTAAATCAATAATAAGCCCAAGAATCACTTAGTCTTAGGGTAAAGTAGGGTCAGGTAGAGCACAAAATATACTCAATGGCCAGACTTAATTGGGAGAACTGTAATAATGAGCAGACTGATGATCAAACACTTTTAAACAGTCTTCATATCCCCACATAGTGAGAAAACCAGTTTCAAAAGAAGAGCAAAATTATTGCTGTAATTAAGCTAAATGTAGGCCTATAATTGGTCTGAGGAATGTGAGGAACGTTAGTAGTAGTCAAATTCACTGAAAGCTTGACATTCCATACAAGGAATAAGAGGGAGCATAAGATCACAGATAAACGCGTTTAGCTGATTAGCTGCCAATTAGCCAGAAAACTTGCCAATGGCAAGTGTACATACTATGCATTGACAGGGCTCTGTCAAGTCAATTTATGGCTTAACAGTCACTAGCATGGTTAAAGGTGAGCTAGATGTGGACAGCACACTTAACCTGCCATCTGAGACAGATCTGCCACAAGAAGTACCTGAGAAGGCTCTGGTTACTGCTCTGAATTGTGGGTAGCATTTCTGAAATGAGGTGAAACAGACAGCAGCATGAATCATGCTCTATCTGATTATATGCAAATGCACAAGGCTCAAGGTGACCAGCATTATTGTGACAATAAATGAAGGGGACAGTGGATGGTGTCTTTGCTGATGAACAGATCTACTGAATTTGTGCAGTTTGTGAAGCTGTCCCCACTACCCTGAATCCCTGCCTTGAGAATGAATCTGCCACTAGTCAGTCCAGGATAAGTAGCATGGAAACAAGTGAAGCAGTGAATCACCCATGTCAGTAGCTACCAGACTAGATTAAAGATGCCCACAGGCACTGCTCCCCAATCATGTTTCTATACTTTATCAGTAAAATGCAGTGCTTCAGTCCTTGCATCAAATACACTATGACCAAAAGTTTGTGGACATCTGAGCACCACTCATCACACATGTTCAGCCACAAGCACATTCATGATATCAGGAAATGATAATGTGCCTTTGGCATTCCAATTCATCCCAAAAGTGTTCAGTGGGGATGTGATCAGGGCTCTGTGCTGCCCGACTTGTACTGTAAGTCTGTGGAGTACAAGGGGAAGAGGAAGGGGGATAGCACAGTTCCCTGCTCAGTGCTGCTCAGTGGTCAGTCAGGCAGACAGCTCCCCAGCTGCAAGAACTGAGGTCCGTCTAATAGGTAGTCTGTGACCCAGAGGATCATGGAATTATCAACCTGCATTCTACCTATCTTCTCACTTGGATGATGTTGAATGCACTTGAGAAATGTGATTCTCACTGTGGTGTTCAGGCAGTCCAGATGGGATTGGGCCTTCTGCAGTAAATAAATTACTGTATTTCCATGCCTAACTGTGGCTGGTAAACAAACTGCAGGAGATCCAAAAATTAGCTCACTTGAGGTCTGAGGTGGGCCAAGACCAGTCTTTCCAGGACCTTCATTACATTCAATTTGAAGGCAACTTATCTGTAGTCATTTAGGAATGATAAAGCCATCTTTGGGACAAGGACCAGACATGACATTTTCCACAGCACTGGTACCCTCTCCTGATGAAGGCTTTGGTTGAAGAGATGCTGAAGGATCACACATAGCTGGTTTGCACAAACCTTCAGTGCCCTGGGGCTGATTCCATTAGGGCCTGCAGCTTTGCCCTGTTTTAGCTTCTCCAGCTGTTTCTTCACTTGGCAATAATTCACTTGGTAATAAACAGGTTGAGGGTTGGTGGTGTGAGTTCTTTGTAGGGTTTAGGGAAGTTGGCTGTGGGGTGGGGTAGGTTGAGTGGTTGTTGGATGAGTGGTGGAGGTAAGAGAGTGAGGGAGGGTGTGTGGTGGTCATGTTGTGAGGGGGAGGTGAGTAGTGGTGGTGGTGGTAGAGGAGATGAGGGAGGATGTGTGGCTGCTGCAGGTGGGGGAGGAGGGTGGCATGCTGAACCTGATGAAAAACACATTCAGTTTGTTGGCTCTGTCCAAGCTGCCACCAACTGGCTGTTGCTTCACCTTCAAGCCAGTAATATGCTTCATGCCAGCCCACACCTCCATTGCATTGTTCTGTTGAAAGCTACGCTCCAGCTCCTTCCGTTAGCTTCCCTGTTCTCCCGCAGCCACAACTCCTCCTGCACCCTTCTCATCTGTTCTTTGTCCTTATGCCTGAAAGCTTGCTTTTTCTTGGTATCTTTGGTAATCCTGGGTTTATTGTTGGGAAACCCGTGTGCCCTCCTGACTGGAACAATGGTGTCTGTGCAGAAACTAATACAGTCTGTGATGCAGTCTGTCATGCTGTTAATATGTGAGCCAGCTGGGGAAGACGACACTTCCCAGTCTGTGGTCTCATAGCAGACCTGCAGATCTTCCTCTGCTTACCATGACCACCTCTTAATAGTCGTCTTTATCATAAGAAACAGGATGTTGAGTCATGTTTAAGAACAGTATACAGTCTCCTGTGAATGTTCTGGAACGGCAAGGCCAATTATTTTGTTTTTGCTACACACTGATGCCATTTGTGATCAAAAGATGAACATAAGAAGACATATCAGAATTTCAGCTTTCATTTCCTGATATTTACATCTAGGTTTGTTAAACAACTTAAAACATTGCACCGTTGGTGGCGGACCACTCAATCTTTTGGTGAGCAAAAGTATGGAACAGATCGTCTTAAAGTAAATAACACTTATTATTCGGTTGCATATCCCTTGCAATATCCATTGCTTTCAATAACTGCATCAAGCTGGTGACCCACTGACATCACCAAACTATTGCATTCTTATTTTGTAATGGTTTGCCAGGCTTGCACTGCAGCTTTTCACTTGTTTGTTTTGGTGGGTTTCTCCCATCAGTCTTCTCTTCAGGAGATGAAATGCATGCTTAATTGGGTTAAAATCTGGTGATTGACTTGGCCAGGATGAAACCTTCCACTTTTTCCCCCCGATGAAGTCCTTTGTTGTGTTTTTGGGTCATTGTCTTGCTGCATGATGAAGTTCTCTGTAAATTGGCAAACAATGTTACTGTAGACTTCTGAATTCATTCTGCTGCTACCATCATGAGTTCCATTATCAATAAAGATTAGTGAGCCTGTATCCGAAGCAGCCATGCACACTCAAGCCATGACACTACCTCCACCGTGCTTGACCGATGAGCTTGTATATTTTGGATCATGAGGAGACCCTTTCTTTCTCCACACTTTGGCCTTTCCATCACTTTAGCAGACGTTAATCTTGGTACACACACACACACACACACACAGACAGAGAGAGAGAGAGAGAGAGAGAGAGAGAGAGAGAGAGAGAGATCAGTCATAATATTAAAACTACCTTCCTAATATTGTGCAGGTCCCCCTTGTGCCACCAAAACAGCTCTGACCCATTGAAGCATGGACTCCACAAGACCTCTGAAGGTGTGCTGTGGTATCTGACACCAAGACGTTAGCAGCAGATCCTTTACGTCCTGTATCTTATGAGTTGGGGCCTCCACGAATCGGACTTGTCTGTCCAACACATCCAACAGATGCTCGATGCCAAGTCAACACCTTGAATTCGTTATGTTCCTCAAACTATTCCTGAACAATTTTTGCAGTGTGGCAGGGCGAATTATCCAGGCCACTTTCTTCCATCGCTCCATGGTCCAGTTCTGATGCTTGTGTGCTCATTGTAGGCTCTTTTGTTGGTGGACAGGGGTCAGCATGGACAGCTACGCAGCCCCACATGCAGCAAGCTGTGATGCACTGTGTTCTGACACCTTTCTATCATAGCAAGCATTAATTTTTTTTTAATCAGCAATTTGTGCTACAGTAGCTCTTCTACATTGGTGCCCATGACCCTGTTGCTCATTCACCAATTGTTCTTCCTTGGACCACTTTTGCTAGGTACTAACCACTGCATACCAGGAACACCCCACCAGACCTGGACATTCTGGAGATGCTCTGACCCAGTCATCTAGCCATCACAATTTGACCCTTGTCAAAGTCGCTCAGATCCTTAAGCTTGCACAGTTTTCCTGCTTCCAACACATCAACTTCGAGAACTGACTGTGTACTTGCTGCCTAATATATCCCTCCCCTTCACAGGTATGTGACAATCAGTGTTATTCACAGTGTTTTTAAATGTTATGGCTGACTGGTGTATATATACAGTGGATATAAAAACTATCAGAAAAACAATCAAACATTTTAGGAAAAAATAGGAAAAATAAAAAAGTTACCATATCCTTGTTGCATAAGTGTGCACACTTTTATAACTGGGGATGTTGCTGTGTTCAGAAAGAACCAAATCACATTCGATCTCATGTTCAAAAGTACTTAAATCAACGAAATTATTCTGATTAACCCCAAATAAAGACCAGCTGTTTCTGTAGGATTGTCTTGCCATCTTCTTGGTTTCATCTGACTGCTGAAGCCATGGTCTGCAAGGAGCTGAAAAAGGCTGTACAGGGTCTCACTGTCAAAAGTAATAGATAAGGAGAGGGGTACAAAAAAAACTTCCAAAACATTCCACGGTGTTCCATGGACATCTGGTTAATGTCACTGTGGGTATGTGACATTACCATGGAACACTGTGAAGGCCATCAACAACAAGTGCACCACATCAACAATGGAGCACCACAGTGACATTAACCAGAACAGGACGTCCCTCCAAATTTTTACAAAAGGACAAAACAAAAACTTATCCCTGGCTATCAAGAGAACAATGGCAACATTAAACGATCTGCAGGAATATCAGATAGGTACTGATTACTCTCTGCATGTAACAACTTTCTTTCATATCCTTCACATGTCTGGGCTATAGGGTAGGATGGCTAGACGGATGCCCTCAACTAAATCACTCCAAACTATGTTGCAAAATGTGTTATTATTCCATAATTCCAAAAAGTATATTTGGTGCAAAAAAAGCACATCACCAAAAGAACACCATACCCACAGTGAAGCATGGAGGCAACAGCATCATTCTTTAGGGCTGCTATTCTTCAGCTGGAACTTTTTTTTTTTTTAATCAGTGTAGAGGGAATAAAGAATAGCTCCAAATACCAGTCAATTTTGAAACAAAACCTTAAGGCTTCTACTAAAACACTTAAGATGAGGAGGAATTTCACCTTTCAGCATGACAACAACGTGAAGCACACCTCCAAACCAACAGCGGAATGGCTTCACTTTGGAGTGGCCCGGCCAAAGTCCAGATCTAAATTCAATCGAAAATCTCTGCGGGTGACCTGAAGAGGGCCAAACTGATTGACTCTTATCCAAAAAGTTTGAATGCCATGAAAAAATCTAAAAGGTGCTTCAACTAAGCATTAATTTACAGGTGTGAACACTTATGCAACCAGGTTATTGTACATTTTATTCCCCCAAAATGATTCTTACTATTTTTCACTTTATATGTGTGTGTGTGTGTGTGTGTGTGTGTGTGTGTGTGTGTGTGCGCGTGTGAAGTTGACTGTGTAGCATCCTATAAGGCAGGAAGTTGAGGCCTGCTTGAAAAAGCAGCTAGCCTAAATTGGGGGTGAGTGAAAGGGAATTTTAACCCAGGTTGGGCAGTCCAATGTAATGCCCTATATTGTGGTTAAGTGTTCAAATCACTCTGACTTGTCAGGTATCTCTCAAGCACCCAGGAAAAAGGTGAGTGCGCCAGTGATTACCGTGATACCAACCAACACAAGTTGTTTTTACCCTGTCAGGTGTCCAGCATCAGGACAACAGGAGATTTCTCCTAAAAAAACAAGTTGAGGGATGCTTGACTTTAGAAAAATGGCCACCACCATCTGCATGTCATAGGAGGATACACAGAGGGTGCAAGCCCACTAGTTGTTCATCCCAAACACACTTACTGTCCACACAAAGCTCAGTACACCCTTAGCAAATGAGCTGAAGAGGGAAGCTAAGAGTAGTAGAGCAGTGCTGTACATTCCCTTGCCCCTGTAGTACCAAACCCAGTCACTATTCTTTCTTAAGATGCCTCTGATGTGGTATGGTTTACTGTGAATAATTTGGCAAATGCCTTCTTTAGCATCACGATCCACCTTGATTTATTTCTTTGCTCAAGCTCCAAAGGGGCCTGTGAAATTGACTCTGTTGCTTTGTTACTTTTTTGTAGCTAAGAATGGTCATAAAGTTACAATTTGCTCAGTCTTGTGTTCGTTATCAAGAATATTTCATCACGACTGAGAGTAGGCATCTGGGCGCAGACAGGATTGACCCCATCGCTAATCTTCCTAAACGCTAGGCATCAATCTTCCATCGCTATCCATCAAGTTATATCTTGGCCTTGAATCTTGGATTATGCTGAATAAATTTCCCCTTGGGGATCAAGAACTTACATCCATTTATCTAACTAGTCGAGCCCTTACAGGATCTTATTCATGCTATTCATGTCCATTACTACAAACTTCCTCCTACTAACATTGTGACATGGACCCCTGAATTACTCCTATCTCCCGACAGAAAACAGTTCTTATATCAGCCCGTTGTTTTGGCCTCCCTGATCACAACAAATCCGGCTGTCCGTTTGTGAATGCACACAATGTTTATATGTCTCCAGTTTTTACCCAAGTGTCTGGCCAAAGCAGCGCCCAGTCGGTTATTATTTAAGCTTGTCTGTTCTGTTGCCTGTGGCCTTGTTCCTTGTTTGTGTGCTGTGGGTGGTACCACAGATGCAGTTTTGGCATGTGCTGATATTGTTGCTATGCCATTGACTGTTTTTGTTCCTCATTCTGTGCACTCTCATTTCACAGGCTTGCACTGCACATCTTACTCCCTTGTGTTTACTCCACTGAGCTACTCAAATTTTTAGCCATATCTGTAGTCAATGTTTACACACTCTGAGTTTCAAGTGGGCTTTTTTGGGCTTTTTTCTCCGTTGGCCAGCACTGAACTAGAGCATCATGGTGAAAGTCTGGACATATGTGCACATACGCAAGAGAATACCCAGGTGTTAATCACTGCCCCTGGCAGTTAGTAGAGGTGAAATAAAACCTTGAAGTACACAGCTATCTTAATCTCATCCACAACTCAGTTCAAGAAGACAATGACCTGATAATACCTTGAGATATTAAATCAAAGTTTGTTTAAATCCCAAGTATTTATATTTATAAAATCACTACAGTTAAACTTTACCATTTGCAGAGCACTTTTTGTTCCAGAGGCAGTCAAACGTATGGCCAAGATCTTTGGCATAATCCTCTTCATACCACACCAAGAGCTCCTGTCCTGGGTTGATGGGTCGACAGCAACGGTACAGAATCCCCCCTCGAAAATTAAAGGCCACGAGATTCTGCTCTTCTTCATTACGGGCACAATTCACATACCTAAGAGGATGATGCAAAGAGGAACAAAGTGTTTAAAAAAAACTAACCTCAGAAGTCAGAGATACAGAGTGAGAGAAGGCATGGGGGAGATAACAGTGATATGTGAAAGACAAATTTCCGACAAATAAAGAACTGTAAAAACAAAGTCCCAACGACCAGCTCACCGCATCCAGTTAGCATGCATCTCTCTCTTGGCATCTATGTATTCCTCACACTGCCCACTTCTGTATATCTGCAAAAAAAAAAAAAATTTACACATTTACATTTTATCTGCTAATTCACATTTTTTTTCTTTGCTCTGTCTAAGCAATCCTGTGGTGTAAATCAATAGGTCAGTTTCTTGTGTTCATTAAAAATGGCACTTCCAATTTCTGTACCACAATTCCAAAGTTTAGGGATGATAAAGGTCAACATTAATCACTAGTTGAGGTGCAAGTGGCCCTTAGAATAAACAGTATACCTGCCTCACCTGAGAGATACACCGTAAAACAATGAAAATTAAATATAGGAGCACAACAGCGACCCCAAGGACAAACCCAAGTCAACCAAGGAATCGTTTCTGAAGATCAAAGTTTCTGAAATGGCCCTAAATCTAAATCCTAAAGAAAACCTGTGGAATGACTTAAAGGCTGTTCTGGAGCAATTTGATGGATCTGGAGCATTTTTGCAAGAAAGAGTGGAATAAAATTGGCAAATCAAGATTTTTGGTCTAATTTGGTAGACTCTTACAGAAAAACACTGATTGGTGTATTAGTTAAGGGGTGTGAACACTTATGCAATCAGGTTTTTGTAATTTTCTTTTCTTTTTTTTTTTTCTTAAAACATTTCTATTTGTTTTTCACTTGAAATTTGTTTGGTTGCTAGATCACATTAAAAGTGGGAAAAGATCTGACATGAATTATCTTGGGTTCAATTTTTTTATATCACAAAAACATGCAAGTTTAACAGGAATGTGCAGACTTTTTATATCCACTGTATTACTCACACTTGCATACTCTGATGTTAAATTGCAGCCGTCCCATGCAAAATGCGTAAAGGTTGGCGGATCTGGTAATACAATATTATCAGAGTAAACAGCACTGGATGGCAACTTAATATTGCACATAGACAGTATAATCGTTATATTACATAAGCCTAATCTAGATCAATGCTTTCCGCTCCTTCCTCCGGATAGAGTTTAGAGTGAGCTGCGAGAGAACCAATTCAAGTGTCAGGAAGTTATTCGCAGTTTGAGGCATCTGAAAGAGTGTATAATTGCCTCCACATATCACTGAAACTAAGAAATTAATATCAAATTAATATCAATGTATAAATTATGTTCATCTAGTGGAAGCATTCTGCTGCTTAGAAAATGCATTTTGTGGATCCACTGACACATTATGCACTCACTAAAAGCAAACTAGTGAGAGATAACAGTAGGGAGCAACAATGCCCCGAACGTTTTCAGTAATTTACTGCACTCTACACAAAACAACTAACCTTTTTAATTTTTATAATAAGTTTGTAAAAACTCACCACCCAGGAGTATCCACTGTTCATGGCTTCCTCTCGGTCTACCAGCTCTCCCTGGTAGGGTCCGAAGTGTGCGCCTACTGGAACAGTCTCCCCCTTATTAAACACTCCCAGGCCTGCGTCAGGAATACCGGACTTCCGAATCTCTAGTCCAGGAGGAAGAGTTTGTCTGGCTCGGTCAGTGATCCCCATGGGAACAGCAGTATCAGGGATGAAGAGGGGCGGACCGTGAACCTCACACTTGTTGAAGAAGTAAGATTTGCAAACTTCACAGTCTGGAAGGAGGTAATATATAACAGGAAGAATGATGCCCAAAATGATTTTTAATAAACTGCAACAAATACAATGTTTGAGTGTTTTAAATGTAATCATAATGTCCATGTCGAATGATGGCATCCAAGTGATGTCAAGTGATAAGAAATACTACTTGGTAAGATAGCTACTTATAGCAAATATTATAAATAATATATTATTTATTAGACACTGGCTTTTATCACCTTGTTTTTGTGGCCATTATATAAAAGCAATAAGCCACTTGAGAGTACATGTTATAAGACTTTTATCATAGGTTGTGAGTTTTACTCCACTTTGTGCTGTGACTAAGGACCTGTGATCAAATCCACTGTAAATGCATTCCCATTACTTTATTTTACAATTGTTTTACAAAATGAGGATCTCAGGTCTGCAGTCTAGTCCACATGCCAATAAACTGTCTAATTATAGTGAAAGGTATTTACTGTTGATCAGCTGACTTATTTGTAGATCTTAGCATCAGTATGGTATAAAAACCTGGTCTTTACCCTTTTAAAAACCATTTACAGAGGCTACATCCCAAATGACTCCCTACTGGACATTTAGTGCAATAGATAGTGTGTAGGGCAGAATAATCAGTGAGAGTGTTACTGAGCTCCAGAGCGGCCTGATGTCTTACAGAGGTAGTCTTCACTGTCAGCTTCTTCCTCTTTAATGGAGATAACTTCAGGCGTGTTGTCGAAATCTTCTCCATGGCTGTATATGTTCAGCTCCAGCGTCTCCTCTTTCTTCACACAGACCTCTGTCCCTCTCCCCGAAGTCTCCGTTTTCACGTCCTCACACAGCTAAGGATGAAACAGCAATAACGCTTATTTGTATACTCTGAGTTGCTCATCTGAAAACAGCCTTATAGTTTTTTTTTACTCCTCATTAAAAAGAATCAGATTATGAGTGATTAAGGAGGACAGATTGCAGACTAGCAGTGATGCAAAGCAGTAAACCACACAAGACAAACATTGATTTCTTACAAATCCTGAGACTGTCAGACACATCAAGTTCAAAGTGTGCTTTATTGGCATGACTGTTTTAGCACTGGCTACGATTACATGCACGTCAATATATTACGATATTAATTCGAATCTGGTGATATTGTAATTGAGTCATAAAAAAAGGGCAGCAATCCGACTGCCCGATTCAGATTAAGACAATATTCTGATTCGTACCCTGGAATATACCTGATTTAATAAGATATTTGTTGCATGTAAACACCTTATTCAGAAAATCCACTGAAAGGAGACATGTGAGTGCTCATTTCGCAAGGAACTGTGGGTGCCAACAGATGCTGAGCTGTAGGTATTTAGGAACAGCAACTCAGGCAAACTTACAGCAACCATGTATACAGGGATATCCCGACTCCTGTACGCATATAAACATCGTATTCGGAATATGGCTGCAACATGTATATAGGCCTTAAACTGAATTTGATGTGCATGTAAACATAGCCACTGTTGCCCAGGCAAATGAATATAAAAGTTATATATACAAACAACAACAAATAAAGGAAAAGAAAAACAATGATGAATGAAGCAAACAATAAACGTTAACAGACATTAATTAAATTAACAGATGTATTACAGAAAGATATGCAGTAATGATATGCAAAGATTATTGAATAAATCATTGACACATCTTTAAGCTTTACCTGTGAGGGAGCAGGATCAGGAGCCCGAGCCTCTTTGGAGGAGCGCTGTCTGTCTCCTGCTGAACTCATTACAGCAGGTCTGAAAAGACATCAATAATAACAAATAATAACAACAACTATACAATCAAACATCTTTAGACTAATGAAAGAGAAATAAAACAAAAAATATTCAGAAATATTGCAAATATTGCTGCAAGGTCAGTAAGTTAAGTTTATACCATCTGCTTTATCTTCATCCCAAGATTAAGTATAACACGTTATGGATATTTAAATACTTTAAACATACATATAAACAGATTATCACTAAAACAATAAAACACCTCGCTAAGGCCGAATTACAAATCTCTCCTCAATAGATAAATAGTGCACTACATAGGGTGTACAGGTCATGAACTCATGCCTTATGTAGTGCACTTAAACAGTGAAGTGGAGATCCATTTGGGATTCGGCCACACAGCTTCTGTTTACCTTACCTCAGGGTTTTAAATCCTCAAACACAGACACAGTGGCGACCTTTTATTTCTAGCTGGATCAAATCTAAAACTCTGTCAGAAGTGATTTAATGTAGAAATGATCAGCTCGGACGCATAACTCAACTGCTCAGGCGAGAAACCTGCAGCGTCTTTCCCTTCTTCTGAGATTTCTGGAGGTTGGAGAAGCAGCTACTGAGCGCGTTACTGCCACCACCTGGACTGGAGTGGAGTTCCAGGTTGGAGGAAGCCGAACAAACTTCCACTAAGCACTTCCACTACTATGAGTTATTACATCATTATTAATTAGATCATTATTTATTAGACCAGTGTGATGCTGGACTTGCTGGCGACCAGACTGTGTATAACCCATAAGTTGGAGGAAGCATATTAGTTCAGATCAAGCCCATTGCTGGGCGAAGCCTTGAGCTTGGGAGGAGAGGCCCTCGCTAGGCGGAAGTATGACACTCTTCAAAATGAAACATTACAGAGGAAGCTCCAATATAATCTTTTCTGTTTTATGTACTTTAATAATTAAGAAGGTTACATAATTTAATAAAGTAATAAAATTATCAATTTGCCTCAAAAGGAGAAATATTATTATTTATTGTATATCTTTACTAGATTCCTAGAACATTTATATCAAAGTACTTGCACAGAATTACAGACAATACTGCATCACAACACAAACAAAACCATTATTTATAATGAAATAAAGCTATGAAAATTTAGAAGTATAAGCAAGCCTTTTTTTTTTAGTAGTGAAAGTGGTGAAACACCTAGTTTAAATTTCTCACGACAGATATTAAAAGACTAGAAAATACATGCAAATTACACATACATAATATATCTATATCTAATATATATCTAATATATATCTATATCTATATGATATATATCAGTCCAGAAATAGTCTACAGAAAATAGCACACATCAAATTTCATTTTACATTTGTTTCATGAAAATTACTACATATTTTAGTCAACAAAACAAATAGAAATTTCTTTAATTGTTCTGTTAGAAGAATGTTGTACAGTGAACTACTAGAAGTTGAAGTCATTTGTGGGAAATTTGGGGAAATTGTAACAACATTCATGTATTCTGTGTAAGAAATACCTAAAGGAAAGCAGTCATGTATTTGTTGTGATTATACACCTTACCATTATAGTCAGGTCCATAAGTATTTGGACAGTGACCATTTTTGTAATTTTGCCTCTGTACACCACCACACCGGATTTGAATTGAAGCAATCAAGATGTGTTTGAAGTGTAGACCTACAGCTTTAATTCTGCTTAAGATGAAGAGAAGTAAAAGCCTTGATAGATTAAGAGGCAGAACTCACAGTTCACATGCAGGAGGTATGTGTGTCAAATATTGATCAGCAGGGAAGCTGACATCCCTGAGGTCAGCCTGATCTGGTGCAGTCTCAGTGACCTTGGTCACTTCAGATAACATACAAGGCAAATAGGTGATCTAAAGTGATGGGGAGACATCTAGTGATGGTAAAAAGAGGTAGAGTGAGCGAGATAAATCAGAATTAGCCAATTAGTGGAGGCAAATATTTTTTTCTTAAACACGTTTATGCACTATGGTCAGCTCTTCAGTGTCCGCTCTCGAGACCGACCTCCTTTAGTGCTAAGGTTTACCTTTGAAATAAAGTTTCTGATTGGGAGAAATTTTGGTTTCTTTGCTTACATTCCTATATACAGTGTAGAAAAGTTCCTATTTCCCTCTGACATTTCCAACACAAATTAGTTTTCATTAATTTCATGTTGTGGAGTCTTGATGGTGTGTGGTAATATCTGTGCATTATTTTGTATTGTGTAAACTGCCCCCTTGCCTGTTTCACATATTTTCCACATCCAGACAAAATCTTAGACCACTTTTCAGGGTCAAATTCCTCACCAAGGTCCCTCTGCCATATCAGTCTAATGTTTCCAGTGTCATCACTAATAAGAAAATTAGCAACTCTAAAATTGTGAGGCTTTATGTACCTCCAGTGGTTGTTTCATATATTCCACAATAGTCACTCACATTACTATATTTGGACATTATACAGCTTCATATCTGCAAGTATTATCAGAAGTTTTCTTGTCCTACAAGCTTGTACCACTCCAGACTCTTATATGATCAACACCCCAGACTCATACAAATCACCAACCATGCTTATGCCTTGACGATGCCACATCTTAAAATAAACTTCTTCCCAAAAAGGATTGCTGGATCGTGCCACAGTGAGGAATATTTCTGTAAATTACATGAAAGTTTATACATTTTGTGAATTCTCTTTGAATGTAATATAACTGGGTTTGTAATTTTACCAGCTATCTGAGAATACTTCACCGGGAGTAAAAGGTAAACTCAGCCTTTATTCAATGTCTATCCAATCTGCTTTATCCTCTGTACTATCCCAGTATCTTCCTATTTAAGCCACGGCAAAAGATAGGTGACATAATCTGAAATTAGTAAGACCCATCCCTCCTTTCTCGCTAGGGGCACATACCTTATGTAATATAATCTTTGGTCTTTTCCCATCCCACAGAAAGTGTTTTATTATACCAGTTATTTGAATATTATGGATGGTATTTTAATTGGCAGCGTCATGGCAATGTAATTAAACTGGGGAGCTACTACTTCTCCATGTCAAGTAACTAGTAGAAGAGGTGGCGGATGCAAGGGCAGACATTTATTGCGGAAACTGGAATACTACAAATAAACTAAACTGAAACAGACTAAATCAAAAGATACTTAACATGATATTCAGGCTCGGGTAAAAATGGCAACACACGAACACAGTAACAACAACAGAAGTTTGACAAACAGAGAAAAACTTGAACTTTAAATAGTGGTGCTAATATTGGCAAAACCGGCAACAGGTGTGAGTGAACATGTGACACGGTCATGTGACACTCATTGGCTGATGGTCGATGTAGTCAGGCGTCCTTTTGCCACTATCATGACAAACACCCCCCAAAAAAAAGTCACAAATAATAGTGGTCTTAAGGAACATCCCTGTCATGTCCCTCTAGAAAGACTGAAAAAGGGTGATACCACTCCAATAGTAATCACTGCAGCCTTTGGCTCTTTGTATAGCCTCGTAACCTATGAAATGAATTTTGATCCAAAGTAATAGTGTACAAGTTGGGGAACAGAAACTGCTCCGCATCCAGAGAAATAAAGGCTACTGGAGTGTTTTGGGATTCACACATCCACATCAGGTGAAACAACACTCAGTTGAGGATCTTTTTCATGAATCCTACTTGATTAGGGTGGATATTAGGCAAGACCCTTTGTAGACGCGTGGGTAAAATTTGTGTCAGCATTTTACAGTCAGTGTTAAGCAAACTAATGGGGTGAAAATTAGAGGGGTCCATTGTATCTCTACCAGACTTTGGAATGACTAATTAAAGATTCATTAAAGGTTGGGGGTACATGTCCCTTACTGAGCATCTCCTGATAAACTCCTAGAAGTATTGGTGCCAGAATATGTATACATTCCTCATAATACTCCACTGGAAGTCCACCATAACCAGGTGATTTCCCATTTTCTCCATTTTTGAGGAAACTGCTTCTTTTATTTCTGCCTCCATTACGGGTATTTATTTCCTCAATTGCCTCAGACTGTAGCCTGGGCACCTCAACACTTGCAAGGAATTGTTCTATATGCTCAAGTAATATTATGCATTGCTGGCATATACAGCTTTTCATAATATCACTGGAATACCTTATCTTTTGCTGAATAAATTTTTCTATTCTCCTGTTTAACAACTGATATTGTATTGGAAAAGTTTTTCCTCTTGCAGTTGCCTAGCCAATAATTTCCCCATATTATTCTCCCATTTTGTAATATGTTTTCAATCTCTACAGTGCATACTCTAACTTTCTACTATACACATATATACATATACATCTCATGCAACTGAAATTTTAACTCACAGACTACCTGATACTGACTCTCAGAAAAATAACTGGATAGCATTAGCTCCTTCTCTTTAATTTCCTTTTCTCATTCTTGGATCTGCTTTAAGTTCTCTTTTCTTTTTCATGGCCTTTGCTATGAATTTCCCCTGTACATATGCTTTCAAGGCTTCCCAATCAGTAGAAATGTCCAATATCAATCTCAAAAAAGGATTTCAGATCTAATGCAGAATCCTGCATTAATATTGTATTTCATCTCCACCTGCCTCTTTTCTCTGCATCAAAGCTTGCATTCATGAGTAATTCATGATATAGTATGTAGTAATGTGTAGACTCGTGTAGTTCTGTGTTGTTTTATGTAACACCATGGTCCTGGAGGAATGTTGTTTTATTTCACTGTGTACTGTACTAGCTGTATGTGGTTGAAATGACAATAAAGCCACTTTACGGGACTTGATCTCAAATAGTAATTGCACTGATATTACAACCCACTTCCCCAACTATCAGAGAGGTCGCTAATAGGAATAAATCAGTCCTTAATATGTTTTATGACAATAGGAGGAAAAAAAGTATAATCCCTTTTACTTGGATTAGTCAACCTCTATATATCAATAAGCAGCTTGTTCAGTGTGTTGAGTGCAGGATGTTTAGTCACTCTTCCTCCGTCGTTAGTAATAGCTTTATTTGTGATAA
>CM075007.1:888525-899671 GCA_037576675.1 Pangasius sanitwongsei
AAAAAAGATTCGTTCATTTTGCTGAACGAGACTCAAAGGTCCGAGTCGGTAAAATGATCCGAACTTCCCATCACTAGCTGACAGGGGTCAAGGTCAGGTTTTTTAATCAAGGGCTTGATAACTGCTAGTTTAAAAGATTTAGGTACAAAGCCAATGCTAAAGGAAGAATTGATTATCTTTAAAAGAGGTTTGATTGCTTCAGGAATTATCTGTTTGAAGAAACAAGTAGGTAAAGGATCTAGTATACAGGTTTGATGATGAAATTAGTGAAATTAGTTTGGTCTTTCGAAGGGGAGTAAAACATAATATAATATCAGATCAACAATTATAATCATCTACAGGGTTAGTTATAAAACTGTCCGGTTTTAAATTAATAGTCTGAATTTTTTGCCTGATATTTTCAAATTTACCATTGAAAAAATTCATGAAGTCATCACTGCTATATAATGATTGCGTGCGTGTTTCTATTGTGGTCTTATTCCTAGTTAATTTTGCTACAATATTAAATAAGAATCTAGGATTATTTCTGTTATCTTCAATTAGGGTGGAGAGATGCATTGATCTAGCAGCACTAAGAGCTTTCCTATAGCTCAAAAGGCTCTCCTTCCATGCTATTTGAAATACTACCAATTTAGTTTGACGCCATTTACATTCTAGTTTTTGAGCGGTCTGTTTCAAAGTTCGTGAGAGATCGCTATACCAGGGCACTAGCTTTTTCTCCCCAATTAGGACTAGCTTCATTTAATGCTACAAACTCATTTGGTTTAATCCACGTTTCTCTTAAACACAGTACATTAAACTCCTGATCAGTAATGGTTTCATTAACAATAAGCGCTTTAGACATAAGTGATCTAATATTCAACAGTCCTAGCTTCAGATCAATGGTGCTGGCTATGCATTCGGTTTGATTTAATTTTATGTTAATTAGGTTGCTAAAACAAATTGTCTGAGTATGTCTATAATTTTGTTTAGCTTGGGGAACAGACACAGTCTCAATAAAGTGGAACCTAAGTGACGACTCAGTGCAGATAGCAGACGGTCGGTTTAGCTTGTCTGCTCCCTGGCCTTGGCTCTGGATTGTCACCGAATAACTAGGCCTGTTCTGAGACTATGAGCTATGCTGCAAGAAATGAGGGCAGCACCTTCCCGAGTGGGATGGACACCGTCCCGCCCTAACAGGCCAGTCTTGCCCTCAAAACTATTCCAATTATCTATAAAGTCCACAATGTTTTCGGAGCACCACCTGGATATCCAGCAGTTCAGCGACCATAACTTGCTGTAAGCTACATCGCCACACCACATTGGGATGGGGCCAGAGCATATTACAGCATCGGACATCGCCTTCGCTAATTTACACACCTCTACCATGTTACTTTTAGTAACCTCAGACTGACGAAGGCGTATATCATTAGCTCCTACATGAATAACTATCTTTGAGAACCCGTGCTTGCCTAAGACCCTAAGATTACCTGCTGTGTCCGGCGCCCTGCCTGGTGGTTGACAAAGGCTTGCTTTTTGAGCCTCGGGTCCAAGCAAGTAGCATCAGCAAGCTTCTAGTGAGCTCCACTCTGCCAAACCTTCTTATTATTTCTGATAAGTGTCCATTAGTTTTTGAACAGGTTCAAAGCTGGAGGGATTTCTTTGATACTGGGCAACAATCCTCTGAAGACCTCTTGTCATCAAAATGACTTTATTTGAATACAATTTATTATAACAAAGTCAATATCAATATTATACATCCTTTTCTTTTAAAAATAAGTCTGCAGGTAGACATCCATCATTAAGGAGATAGAGATTAAAATCTGGATTTAATATAAATGTTAATCAAGAAATATTAAACTACTTACTTTTCTGCACTCGTTCGGTGGTGACCTCTTCAAATGGCTTAATAATGTTCACAATTTCTCTGGCAATTTCCCATTCCTTTGCATTAGTAAGAGATGTTTGGATCCCTGAGTTCAGTGCATCTTTTCAACATGTACAATATTTAATTCCACCTTGTGCCACATCCTGCTTTAAACACAACTGCTCCTGACCCATCTGTTTGTGTGGCCTTGAGCTTGTCTGAAATAACTGTGCTTCTATGGAAGTCTTCAACTATGGCCTTGACCTTTTGCAATATGTCTTGGACCTCTTTCAGTGCAGCTCTGACAATGAGTTTCAGCATATTAGAGAAACATGGTATGTGGTACCAGTGGAGGTGCTCTCAAACAATGCTGCTGGCATTTTCTGTGATGCAGTTTTGTGTCACTCACATCCCTTTCAGTTGTAACCCTGTTCAGCTCCCTTGCCAGGTGAGTAGCATTGTGTCTGTCGAGACGAAGCAATCCAGGAGATGGGAGGTCCAGCAGTCTGTTGTGAGACATACAGCAGGGGCTCTCTTGATTTTGTCCATTATATCAGCTCTTATCTGGTCATACAGCCTAGGCAGTACATTTTTTGATAGTTTTTCAACTAGGTAGACTGTATGACAGGTCCAGAAGATTTGAATACTCCTATATATTGCTCACTCTCTTGACCTGTTAAAATCTGTCTAGAGTCTCTTCTCTGCACCACGTCTAGTGCAAAAGTATGGGAGATAGGTGGGGAAGGGTCATTGTTCCCTTGGAGACAGCATTGAGTGACAGTTGAACTTCATCACTGGCTAAAACCTTGTTTGACCCAAACACGTTACATTTGTTTGTAGACCATTTTAATTCTCCTGTTTTGTTTTAAATTTGGGTAACAACTTTTTTACCAGTGGGCGTGTAGGACAACCACTCAGGAGCTCTGAACAGTAAGGAACCTTTTTTTTCTCCCTCTTTTTGGTTCAGTCTCCAGTGTTCCTTGTGTTCTTTGTATCTAATTTCCCCTGTTTTACCTGAGTTTTTGCTGCCTCGGCTGGCCCTTTATCCTTCATTCTTTTTCTTCTGCTCTTGATTTTCTCTTTTGGCGCTATCCAATTACTGTTATTTTGCTCACTTCTTTTTTTTTTTTTTCT
This sequence comes from Pangasius sanitwongsei, assembly GCA_037576675.1. Classification (NCBI taxonomy): domain Eukaryota; kingdom Metazoa; phylum Chordata; class Actinopteri; order Siluriformes; family Pangasiidae; genus Pangasius; species Pangasius sanitwongsei. Next base: position 891,506 of record CM075007.1, read on the forward strand.
TTATTATGTTGGGTTGTTCAGGTAAACTGAGTTATGAGAAGTAGAATCAACTATAAGAACAGAAGTTTGCTTTGACGAATGAAATAAATGATCAGTGCTGCAGAATTTCAGTTGAAATATCGCAAGTTTAAATATAAAATTTAATTTCAATCTAAATAATTGGTGACTAACTTATTTTCTTTATTATTTACTAAAGGACTAAGGTTGAGATTTGTTTTGAAGTGTTGAAGACCTCACAAACTGATTGTGCCAGAGATGTGCCTGGCACCCGAACTTTTTTTTTTTACTATTCATCTACATTTACATTTATTCATTTAGCAGACACTTTTATCGAAATTGACATACAAGAAAAGTGATAACAAGCAGATAACAATGCAAGTAGTGCTATTCACTACTTGTTTGTACACTGCTACACATTTTACTGCTAAAGTAAAATGGACATTTAAAAACTTAAACCCACTCACTTTGGTTCAGTGAGCTACTCTATGCTCACAATAGAAATGAATAACTTTATTGTACAATTTTAAAGTAATTGCTCTTCAAAGTCACATCATCTGTCAATATAATTAAGCCAGGAGTGGACATTTCAAATTGGTAGACAATCAAACCCACTCACATCAGTTCACAGTCACCTATTTAAAGTGATCATACTGAAGTTGAACATTGAGCACTCAGTTAAATAAATAGTCCAAGGACAAATTATAGGGCTGTACAGGTTTTTTCTTTTTCTTTTTTTGTACACATACATATGTAAATGTGCATTATTCTAAAAAGTTTACAATAAAATGAATAATAAAAAGGATAATATAAGAACAAATATACAAAGTATAAGTTTCTTTACTACAAACACCATTAATGAATAAATTAAGCAAATAAAAAGAGAAACAAAAAAATTATTGACCTAATTTAAATGAGCCTAGGTTATAAAGAATACAAAGACTAGGGTTTAAACACAGGTCACATTTCCAAATTTCTGTCATTGCACTAATATATGCCTCTTTGCCCATTTGTATGCAGTATGGCAACTTGTCACATTCAATCTGTTAAAAAAAAAAAAAAAAAAAAAAAAAAAAAAAAGTAAAAGATACAATATTAGGACCATAAAGACATTTATGATCATGAAAACATCTGTATAAAACTGACCCATTCAATATATTCTTTTCCTGATAATCATTCAGTGGCTCTAATACAAGAAAAATAAAATGTTTAAATTTATAACTTTATCAACATAAAAGCAAAAAGAACAACAGTATAATAAATAGTAACAATTTAAGCAGCATTCTTAAAGAGAAAACATGCAACTAATTCATTTATATGGATCTTTTAGGTAAGGGACATTGCCTTATCTATGTGTAACATAGTTTAAAATATGCTCTTTAAATATCTTTCCTATGGAAAGTTTATGAACATATTTTGAAAATTACCTTTGTCTAATTTTAAACAACTAGTTATTTAGGTAAACTTAGGTAATTCTTTCCTTGTTCCAATTTAATCTCAGTATAGCTCCAAAGGAATAATGTGTTCCTTAATTATTTGCACAATAATGCCAAATTAATATACTTTGTGCTTGATGATTGAAGGATAAATGTAGACACTTTTGTGCGCAATTCTCGAATCCCTGCCTTGTTCCTCACAATGTTGATGTTGGCTGGGATAGCAGGGAATTCTCCACAATCTCTAAAGCCATTACTCAATGTATTACTCAAATAGAGAGACCTACGATCACTAGAATTAAAAACCTAGTTTATTACTTCTAATTTTTCCCTATTTTTAAATTGGGTATCTCCCTTAAATATAATATTTACTGCTGTGATAATACTAATACTATTAATGGTATTAATTAATTTAAATTTGTGATTTTACCAAACGTTTCCAATGAGCACCTGTACTGAAAAATCCAATCAACCCTCCATATTCTTCAAAATGAACCTGTTTGTGCAGAAAATAGACATTGTGCACATTTGTAACATTCAACTACATAACTCCATTTAATAAATTTCAAAATAAGTCTCCTTAAGGACCGCCTAGTGGCCTCCTCTCATTTTCCAGTCAAAATGACGTCTGTGGTATAGTGATTCAGGTTGAACAGATCTTTTCCTTGTAACTTCTTGTTGATAATTTCCTGTAAAGTAAGGTTTTATAACACAAATGAAGTAACAAATACATTCATTAATCATTTCAGGTTTGACATTGTGTATTGCTACCCACAGTACTGCTGTCCAAGGTGTAGTAATGTTTGAGAAATTAGAGGTTAAATACAACCACAACCAACCTCTCCAACAAGCCACTCGTAAGGCTTCAGCATGAGGAAGTCACTGTGCCTAAGTGTATGTTTGGCCTGGCCATCAGGAGATTTTATTACAGCCCTTTCGGTTGTGTTCTTCTCCCAGAGGTCCAGCACCTAAACGTAAATCTAATAACTACTAAAGACCTACTAATGTAAGTAACAGTGTTTTACAACACAGGCACATATTACTAATTAATTGTGATTGTGTGGTTGGAGGGGGGCTCTGGATGTGGTTTATCCTTATTTAACAATATATTTGTTTGTATCAGTGACAGTGCTCATCTCTTTTCTAGTACTGTAGAAAAGTACACATACACTACACACATAAGGGGCTCAATATATAGACATTCCAACATGCAAGGTTCATATAATAATGTGACAATGTTAATAATTGTTATTGTTCACCGTGAGACACCAAATTGACACCAGGCGGAAGTAGGAAGCACTGTTTCCGTTTGCCATAAAGGGAGCCTGTACGTCAGCACGCACACAAACTTTTTTCTTCCACAAAAATACTTTTTCCTTCTTTCCTTTGCTGATGCTGGAATACCTCATGACTAGTGATGGGAGAAACGAAGCTTTTCGAAACTCTGAATCAACTGAACCAATTGCTTCACAAAATGATTCACTGTGTGGAAGCACTCGAAACACCACACACTGGCGCCACCTGCTGGTGAAAACGTTGTAAAAAGCAACGAGAATTCAGTCCAAACATAATGACACCTTTTACAAAACAGTTGCAAATGTTATAAATATAATTCACAAATAAATACCATTAAATAAGTGTTTTTGTTTTTGTGTGTTTTTTAGTTACAGGCTTGGCTAATCAGGCCATTTAGACACAGCCATCACTCTCCCTTTTTAATTATACATACATAGGTTTGTCATTAAAGCTGTTTATAAAAACTAGCAAAGTGAAAGTGTTATCAGTCAGGAGAAGGAGGGTGTTGGAATAGTGGTTTAATCTTTTAATTTTGTTTTTCAATATGATCTGAATCTCATATTGAACCTGTGTGTGAAAGGGAAATGATGTGACAAGAATAAAGAAAGACAGAATTTCATGTCATTAAGAATTTCTTTCCTTTATTTAAGAAAGGACGTTGTTCCAGTGTTTTAGCACTGAAATGATTTCTCTTTTTGCACAGAATGTCTCCTGCTTTGGAAAAAAAATCTTTCATATGGCACAGATGTTGCTGCTATTGAAAGATATTTTTTGGCAAGGTGGAACAGAAGAGGGAATATTGTTTGTTTTCCCCCAAAACTCCAGTGGATTACCTGTTCTGGTGAGGTAAAGTGTGCCCAAGTACCTTGGTTCTTGGTTGCATCAGCAGTGACACTGTGGACTCTGTGTCTCACTTATCTTATGGTCCAGGAGCTCCCATAAGTTTTCCTCTCCATCTCCACATGTCAGATATCAAATAAACACTGTTGGCTTTTTTCACCTTTGCCACCACCTTCTCTTTTGCCACCTTGTACCTTGCAGCAACCATGTCCTTCTGTTCATGATTTTTATTTGGAAAAAAAACTTTATCCAGCATCATCTTTGACCATAACACAGCATGTGATAGGAAATATCTTGCTAATGAAGTGGTAAATGTTCAATTAAATGGATCAATTAAACAATATTTTTGTCTTCTATACTGTCAAGCACTGCATTTTCAAGATTTGCTTGGAAATATTTCTCAAATGGATTAGGTCCTATGCCCGTATCATTCTGAAGAACCCTGATGTATAAACAATTCACATGTGTGTGTTTACCACAAACTTCTCTAGAACAATGCTTTTCTCATCCATATCTGAAGTTTGCAGTCTTGTTAGTATCATCTGCAGGTTATTTAAGTGCTTCTCCACATTTCAGTCATGACAACTCTCGAAATGAAATTAACAGGAATGAAGCGTAAGTAGGTTTGGTCTTGGTAGACTAGATCTGCTACACTGCTGCTAAGTAAGAGCTCTTAAAGTAAGAGGAACCACCCCCCAAAGAAGATGAATTGGTGGTTATCTAGAGTTATACTGGACACAGTGAGATCATGAGCAGGATTTAAGGAAAGTGATTTGTAAGCAAATTCCCTGGACCTTAGAAAGCCGTAGAAAGCCATGAGGAAAACGGTTAGTGTGTCTGAGATGATGCAGCAGTTTATGTAAAAGTGGTAGGGTAAAAGGTAAACATTTATGTTTGCTTGCGGGGGAAGCCTTCAAAATGCCATTCAGGAGCAGGTGGATGTAATTTGTGGGAATTAGAACATTGGGCTATTAAGGCGCACAGTACCTTGAAATTTATTGACAAGGGACGGAAGTCAAAAGCAGCACAGAACAGGGAGAAGTATGAACAGGCAGAGTCATAGGATTTTAATGTGGATCTAGCCATCACCATTCTCATGTAGATTCATTCCTCTTCCAAATATGAAGGGAGAGATTTTAATCTAGTACTGTTTGGGGGAACAGGGGCAAGTTGTGCCGGATGGATGGGCTTGGGGGCAAAGGGTGCGGAGTTCCTGAAATTTGAAATGGGAGAGAGCGTCAACTTTTTATTGTTTGACACAGTGTCTAAATTAGATGCCTGGTTAATCGGTTGATAAATGGAACAATGGAATCATCTATTAAATGAAGAACAAAAGGAAATTCGCACTTCGGAAAGACAATCGAAAATCTTGGGGCTGTTGCGGCAGCCAAAATTTAGCGCACTGCAAAATACATTTTTGAGCTTCACCTGAAGCTGAAAAGATGCCATTGGGAGGGATGAAGGGTAGTTTTAAAGGCATCTGTAATGTTGGCCTTGCCTACCAGGCACCTTTACCTGCGATTTTAATGAATTTAATTTTGTGATATACCTCCGTAGATGACAGAGAGAATACGTCTTTGGGAATAAGGCTGTTAATGCTGGGGGTTGTGCTGTTGTGCAGGGATGACAGGTCGATGATTGATTAATCATTTCTTGCCCCAGTATTTCCTCCTGGCAACACCTATGGGGTTAATGTGAAAAATAGGAAATGGGAAGTACCGGAATGGACCAAACAAAAACCCTTTAGCCAATTCTTTTTGGATAAGACTGTTTATGATGAAATGTAAGCAACAGTTAGGATGAAAAAATAAATCCTTAGCAAGTACTTGAACTTTGATGGGTGTAGAAGGTTGTTTATTCATCTTTTTGAAGGGTTGGAAGGAGGTGCTTTAAACCTGCAGGGACAAACATTTCAGATGACGCACAGATTCATTGAAATTAATATAGAAAGGAACTGCAGAGCTACGGCAATTCACCTGGCTAGGGGAACCATAAAAATTCTTAATCCCGGGGCATGTTTATTGGGTTGAACAAAATTTCTTTGTGATGTCTGATGGGCAGTCCCAGGACAGAGGTTAGGGAATGGGAGAAAGAACTGCAGAATTGCAAAGAACTGTGGCCTGGAAAGTGTCTGCTAATCAGTTCGAGATCTACGACGGACCAGTCCAGTTTTAGATTCAGGTGCTGACTAAGCTGCCTTAGCTGAAAAGGACTTGTAGTACTCATAAAAGAGGGAGCCACTGTAGTTGAGAGCCAGGTCTGAAATAATAGCTAGATGTGTATCTAGCTCAGATCTCCTTTCCAGGAAGATCTCGCAAATAGCGAGAGACTCTTAGAGAGTCTAGGGTCGCATTCTTTTAAGACTACGGAAATATCCCCACAGTCAACAATGCGTTTGTCCAGAACACCAGAAGAGCAGAGCAGGATTTTTACTAGATTGATGTCATTACCTGCTAAAATCTGGCTTCTCAAGCTATGGGGGATAGCTGCTGCTGTTGGAATGAAGGGGGCTCCACTAGATGATGTGGGGAGAGCTGTCGTGAAGCTGTGGCATGGCGATACATCAGCCAGGGAAACTCCGTTGCGGTCTGGGGGGGACAGCTGAGGGAGGAGTGAGAGTGGTTGAAGAAATGAGTGGATTGGATTTTTCTCTGGAAACAGAGAACTCTGTTGTCCAGTGTATTAATGGAATCTTTAATTTTGAAGAGTGCTGCGAACATGGGGTTTGGTGGGGAGGGTTGGTCGGGGTCTTTTGGCTGAAGACGCGTTTGGTGTCGGAGTGGTGTGTTTCCCCTTAGCCTTAGCTGAGGTGGGGTTGGGTGGCAGAGGCGGAAGAAGAGAGAAAGAAGGTAAACAAATCTTCATGGGATAAACCGGTTGGAGGACTGATACTACAGTTTATACTGTGTTATTTTAGAAAACTAAAATCCTAGATACTGGCCAGTCATGAATGGAAGCATGACGTTGGGCCAGTCGAGCACTCCGGCATTTGGTGGGGAGAGATCAGAGAAAGGTTCACTGAGGGATAAGACCTCATCAATGTCTAGGCGAGACATGCTCCCATGAGTAGAAAAGGAGGCTAGTATGGGGGTAGCCCTACGATGAGAAATCTCGTAGTGCGCAGAGACCGTGCCCGGCTAGTTTAGCCAACTGTGTAGTTTAGGCACCGGTGTCGAGGGGACCAATCAGCACGCAAATAGAGTTTCATGGCTGAACTAGACAGACATTTTCCCCACTGTGAGTACTCGAGAACAAAATTGCAGCACCGACTACAACCTCATCAAGCTCTCTGTGTACTGGTGCATGTCATTCAGCCAAAGACATGCACTGCCAGCAGGTAGTGTTTGGGAGCACTGCAAATTAAAAGTAATAAATCGCAATGGCTTTTTTATATTACATAAGGTCTATCATACTTATTTAATAAACCAAAAATAATAAGTTACAGTTTTTTGCACAAGCCTTTGGCATTTTTCATATTTCTTCATACTTGCGATGAAGAATTGGAATTCTGAAGTGTTTACTACTGGCTTGTCCGGGACAATCTCAAAGTACAGTTGTAGGAGGTTATCCAGGGTCATTTTGCAAAATGTAAGTGATATTGATTGCATTAAGACAATGGATACATCACATGTAACCTTACTTGGCCTATTCAAGATTTTCCGTCTATACATTTTCAGATAATCAGTGTAAAACGCATTCAGGAAATAATTCACTGATGCTGCTGTGTGATCACAGGTTAAGAAGGCTGTAACTGGGAGTGGTGAGGACCCTTTTAAAGGGTTTCATACAACCAGCTCATAAACATAAAACGGAGTTTCTGTTCCTCTCACTTTTTGAATTATGCTCCCATTTGCATCCACATAAAGAACATGCTCAATTGTCATTTGATTGTATATTTCTATGGTCTTTACACCTTTAGGGTGTAAAAATAGCTTTTGCAGCATGTCATCAGTGCCTCCTTTTTCTTCAGTCATTAGCTGCAGGCTCATAATGTCTTTCATGTTTTCTTTCTTTTTTCTGGTGCTGGCTAGAAATCACTTTTAAAACTCCAGGACTCAAAACTCAATCTCCCGGAAATGTTACTATAGCTTTCAGAGTTGACTTATCTTCAGTGATAACTTCTGCACAAATTGGACAGTGCTCAAAACACAATATGACAAACAATGGAAAAGTGGTGTTTTTTGTTTTGACCCTACTGCCTTCACACTGTGGCTCTTGAATGCAAAAGGACAGTAAGGATGGATTGACTGGAGTCCCTTTGCAATTACGTTAGTCCATTGCAGGGTTTGTATGTCCTTTTGCACTGTTTACTTTGTATTTTTGCCAGTCTTTTTTTCTTTAGTGATTTAAAGAAGCAGGGTTGCTTTGGCACAGGATTGGTGAAAAAGTGCTGGACATCATCCATATTTTCAGTTTCATTACTGATAAATGATGAAGCTGTAGGCCTGGTGCTTTTGTTATTTGTCCTGTAATACAGCACTCAATCAGTGTATATATAGTTATGCTTTGCTTCATTACACTATAACCGTCCCAGTTACTTTGCACTGTTCGAGCTACACGAAATAAAAAGGGGGGAAATCACCTCCTTTGCAAATAC
>CM075007.1:935815-972411 GCA_037576675.1 Pangasius sanitwongsei
GTGAAGAGCAGCGGGCTGAGCACACAGCCCTGTGGGGCACCTGTGCTCAGTGTGGTAGTGCTGGAGGTGTTTCGGCCTACACGGACTGACTGAGGTCTTTCAGTTAAACAGTCCAGGATCCAATTACAGAGGGGTAGGTTGAGGCCTAGCAAGTGGGTCTAGACCTTTGTCTCAGGTGTACCAACAATAGTTCCACTGTTGGCCCCTGACCTTCTTGGGGCTCAAGGCCTTATCAGTCACAGACCCTAAAGAAATAGCTGCTCTGATCCAAGAAGTTTGTTCTCTCCAGCATAGAGATGCGATCGAGAGAGTAGACCTCATCATTCAGAGCAAGGGATTCTACTGAAAGTATTTTGTTGTTTTGAAAAAGGATTGTAGTGTCCATCCCTTTTTGGATTTACTTTGTACAAGTCCTCCATTATAATATGTTGAACTTCATGAAGATGATGTTCGTGCCATGTAGCCACAACACTGGTTTACATCAGTGGACCTGCACAATACATACTTCTATTGCTCCAGAACACAGTGCTTCTTGAAGTTCTCATTCCTGGGACAGGTGTACCAGATTAACGTTCTAGCATTTATCAATCATAACATACATGGTATACCTGCTAACAAATACACTACTGTTAATGTTAACATAATAGCAAACTAATTTCAGACTGAGCCAGCTGAACAATATGGTCTGACAGAGAAATAAAGCTCTGCATTTGAATGGTTTTTAAATTAAGTTGGTTAGTCTACTTAAAATAGTGATGCAGCAAAATGAGTTTGGTTAAAACTTTTTTTTTTTTTTTTTTGCTTGAGACTATGGCTAAAGGGGCACTTGCTGTGAACATATGTACCATGAAATTGCTAATCACTCTCAGTTGGTCTACTCAAAGCATCAGGTAGAGGTCTCAAACTAAGATCTAAGTTTAGTTTTACACTGTGATTCCAGATGGAGGTATTTCAGTCCCCCACGATGGTTCACTACACACGAACATTTCAACAGTGACCCATTTTTGAGATTATCCATTTACCACTTTTATGACATTTGCCAAAACTGGGTCAGTTACTGACAATTTTAGAGGCAACTGTGGGCAAGCACAAACAGGCCACTCTGTTGTGACCCAGATACCCTTCCACCCCCACTGCTGGAATCCACCAGTATATGTACCAAAAATGCCTCCCATTCCTCCTCTTACTTCCTGTTTCATCCTGCCAGATAGGACTACCAGCCACATGTATCATTGTTACTTTACCTAGAGAATATGGAGACTGCTTAGGAGTGTCATCTTGCTCATTATTACAGTTCTCCTGATTAAGTGTGGCTAAGGAGTATATTTGGTGCACTTCCCGAGCCTACGTTACTTTAATTCTCTGTGCTTCTTGGTGCTATTTATTGGGTTTGCCAATACCACTACTGATGATGATGATGATGATGATGATGATGATGATAATAATTAATAATAATAATAATAATAATAATAAATACATATCTCTTTACTCCTCAAATAATTTTAGTACTTCTTTACATTATGATAGTTCCTAACAATTGTTTATAATATACACACATTTCTAATATATTTTTTTCTTTCACTGCTCCAGCATTAAACAATGGCCTGTTGCAAGTCTTCTCCTGCTCCTTGTGTCCACTTTCCTATACGTCTCAAACTGAACTCAACAAACACATCCAGAGCTACCACTATGAGGAGTATGTGAGGCAGCAAAAATCAGGAGAGATTAAAAATGAGATTCAGGTGCCCACAAATGGCTCCAGTGATCAGCAGACTTCATCTAGTACTCTTAGTTCTAACACTTCTCAGAAAGAAATGCAGAAGAAAATTCACCACTGCTCAGAGTGTGGAAAGAGTTTTACTAATCAGAGTGCTCTCAAAGCACATCAGTGCAGTCACACTGGAGAGAAGCCGTATTGCTGCTCACATTGTGGTAAGAGTTTTAATCATAGGAGTGTTCTCCGAAAACATCAGCGCATTCACACAGGAGAGAAGCCGTATCGCTGTTCACAGTGTGGTAAGAGTTTCATTCAAAAGAGTGATCTCCAACAGCACCAGCGCATTCACACAGGAGAGAAGCCGTATCACTGCTCACAGTGTGGGAAGTGTTTTAATCATCATAGTCATCTCCAACTACACCAACGCATTCACACAGGAGAGAAGCCGTTTCAGTGCTCACAGTGTGGAAAGTGTTTCACTCAAAAGAGTAACCTCCAAGTCCATCAGCGTGTTCATACAGGAGAGAAACCGTTTCACTGCTCAGAGTGTGGGAAGAGTTTTACCCTTCAAAGTAATCTCCAACTACATCAGCGCATTCACACAGGAGAGAAGCCGCATCACTGCTCACAGTGTGGGAAGAGCTTTACCCATCAGAGTACTTTCCAACGACACCAGCGCATTCACACAGGAGAGAAACCATATTACTGCTCACAGTGTGGGAAGTGTTTTAATCATCAGAGTCATCTCCAACGACATCAGCGCACTCACACAGGAGAGAAGCCTTATCACTGCTCTCACTGTGGGAAGAGTTTCTCTCAACAGAGTAGTCTTCATGTCCACCAGCGCATTCACACAGGAGAGAAGCCGTATCACTGCCCCCGGTGTGGGAAGAGTTTTACTTATTCACTTACATTCAAGACACACAAATGCACTAACACAGACCCATTACATTATTTAAATTATTTGTCAAATTAAGATGTAAAAATAAAAAAAATAGAAATGTAAAAATAAAAAATAATCTGTGTAAACTGTATTTTTGCATTTATTTTGACATTCTGTAGTAAGCAATATATTTAATGTTATTTTTAACTATTCTTATTTTAGCCTTTGCGTTTGACCTTAAATAGCCATAACATAAAATGCAGAAATACTGTGGAGATGGTTTAAAAGCATCATTGTCACTGTACTATAGTAGTGCAGCACAAGACTAAAGCAGAGCCAGTGGAACATACATCCTGAGAGGTCCCTGAGACACCAGGTTGTTCCAGTAAACTCAAGATACATGTAAACAGAGTAGAAAAAGTGCCAGTATCTCAGTCCACCAAAACTATTTTTTGCCTATGGTCCAAACCCATTTATATACACAGTCATGGGGAAAGGAAAATACACCCTCCTTCAATTCTATGTCTAATTTTATCAGGGCCTAAATAACAATTGTGTGGTCCTCCCCTACTTCTATAAACAAAAAAATCATCTTAGGTGACAACAAAAAACCACAACAAATTTCAATATGTAGTCATTTTTTTCCCCCAAAAAGTAAACCGACATTGAGAAACCAGATGGAAGAAAATAAGTACACCATTCCTACTTCCACATTCATTAAGATAGTAAATAGCAGCAGGGTGTTACTAATGAAATGCATAGGATTAGTTAATCATCCAGAAGTGTGACTACTTCTATAAAAGCAGAACTTTTGACAGTTTGGTTTTCTGGAACAATCAGGTGTGTCTCTACATCATGCCAAGAACAACAGACATCGGCCATGACCTCAGAGAAACAAGCGTTGCTGCTCGTCAATCTGGGAAGGGTTATAAGGCCATCTCCAAACAATTTGAAATTCTACAGTGAGAAGGATTGTTTACAAATGGAGAGCCTTCAAGTCAGTTGCCAATCTTCCCAGGATTGAACATCCCAGGAAATTCAGTCCAAGCTCAGATCGTTTAATGCTCAGAGATATAAAGAAAACCCCAAGACCTACGTCATGTGACCTACAGGCCTCTGTAAGCACATTAAATGTTTGTTCATGACAGCACAATCAGAAAAAGTCTGAACATGTATGCCTTTCAAGGGAATGGTGGCTCTCTGCAAAAACAATATGATAACACAACTTAGGTTTGCAAAATTGCATCTGAACAAACCACAAAAGTTCTGGAATAATATCCTTAGGACTGAGGAGTCCAAGGTGGAGATGTTTGGTCATCATGCACAGCACCATGTTTGGCAAAACCAAACACAGCGTATCACCACAAACACCTCATACCAACTGTCTAGCATGGTGGTGGAGGAGGTTTGAAGGTTTGGGTTTGTTTTGCAGCCACAGGACCTGGAAAATTTGCAGTCATTGAGAAAATGATGAACTCCATTTTATCCCAGAATATTCTTCAGACAAATATGAGGGTTATCTTAGGTTAAAACATAGTTTTGAAGGAGGGTGTACTTTCTTTTCCCCATGACTGTAGGTACACTGGTAGGTCTTTTGTGTATGTATGTGTGTGTCTGAATCCCAAATATTGGTAAGTTCTTTTGGTAACTAGGTGTTCACTATGCAACAGTGGAAGTTAATGCTGCGCTGGATTAAAATGTTCAGATTTACACAAGATTACACACAACACTCCATCTCCACTGCTCATTCATAAATGTAGGCATGCAGGCTATATTTTGTGGTCACTGACAAAGATTTTGAAAGTGCAAATTTTAAAATACAAGTATTACACAGGTATATATGATGTATACTGATATATATACTGATACAAAATATTACACAGTAATAAACTGAACAGAGTGTGTATGTGTGTGAGATACATTTATATTTTTTATATATATATATATATATATAACACCTTTTTGTTTTTTAAACTGCACCAATAGTCTCAGGTACATTTTATAAGGAAACTGGGTGTTTTACTAAGCATCTTGGAGAATCTGCCTGCATTCTGTCTGAAAAGTGGTCTATTATATAATGTTACTTTTTTTACCGACATTGTGACACTCCCTTGTGTTTGATGGGAAATGAGGAGATGGGAGGCAGGCTTGGGATAACTCAAAAGTTATTTAATTTTCTTCCACATTTCTGCAACTTAGCACCACTTTTGCTCTGAGACTCCGACCAACATGAACTCATATACACACAAACACACACAGAGAAAGTTCTGTACAGCTCCTCTCTCTCTCTCTCTCTCTCTCTCTCTCTCTCTCTCTCTCTCTCTCTCTCTCTCTCCTCTTGTATCTACCGATTTTATTCTCGTTGCCGCTCACTGAAACACAACACACACTAGGAAAAGTCCAAATACTTATGGACCTGGTTGTACATTTTTTTTTCTATAACATTTTATTTTTTGTTTGAAAAGTAATGTTTGGGAATCTAAAATATTTCTTTAATGACTCACTAATGCAGAAGTCATAAAATAAACATCTATGACAAAATTTGTATTAAAAACAAAATTATGACTTTTGCACAGTGCTGTACATTTATATAAGAACATGGAATTATGTAAATTTAGCAGTTTTTCATGAACATTATTTGTCCAGGGTCTTAAAAATTAAGAATGGTGTAACCATGAAGAGCTGGATAAACAAGTTAAATTTGTATGTGGAAGTGTACTTGGCCAATAAAGCACAGTACTGTGCAAGTCTTAATTCTTTCTCCTTTTACTCTTCTCATGATGGCATGGGTTTCTCTATTCACATGTGTCAACATCCTGCTTGCACCTGATAGCTAATAACTGACTACATTCTAGGTGGCATGGTGGTGCAGTGCATAGCATTGGGTCCGTGGTTTGATCCTGAGTCTGGGTTACTGTCTGTGTGGAGTTTCACATGTTCTCCCTGTGTTCATGTGGGTTTTCTCTGGATTCTCTGGTTTCCTCCCACTGTCCAAAAACATGCAGGTAGGTGAACTGGCAATGCTAAATTGCCCCTAGGACACACTGCTCCAAGGAAGGCAGAGTCAGGAAAGATAAGACTTTCCAGGATCACAGAATATAATTTCCTTTCATACATATTAAATCAGAAAATTGCTCAGGATCCTCATAACCTCCTTTTTCCTGAACTGTGTTGGGGTTGTGATTTGTGGATTTGCAGGCTCCATGAACGTGTAATACCTCTGTTTTTATCAAAGGCACATGGAACTCAACAACTAGGTCATATGCATTGAAAAATCATGCTTGGAACTTTGGAACAGGACTTCCCTTTGAACAACAACCAGTCAACAGCACTTTATCTCTGATCAGATCTGATCTCTGATCAACTTCACAGTTCAATGTTATCAGCTCTATAGCTGACTGATCCCACAAAGACCACAGCCAAGTCTCCACCATTGCAAAAAAAAAAAAAGACACATGAGAACTTTGGACCTTCAGTGTGAATTCCTCTGAAAAATTGTGCACAGTGAGTCATAAGTCTTTGTCCATGATCCCTGGATAAGCTGACTTAACCGAGGCTACATCTGGATCTTTGGCTTGATTCCTTCTGATATCTGTGCACACATTCACATGACTTCATCTGGGATCTCTGGAGAAGTCAACTTGACTCCAGTATCTCAGATGAACTGTGCAGCATGGAGTCAAAGGACTCTTTCTCTGCAAGCCTCCACCATACTCCTGCAGCAGTTGACTAAAAGTTCAGGATCAGGACCAACAAAGGAGACTTTGAATGTAATTATAAAACATACCTTCTAAACATACCTTCTAATTATATACACACCTTCTTCAGTGTTGGTATGGTAGTTTAGCTAGAATTAGTACATTAAATAGATCCAATCTTTTGCCTGCTAAACATAATTTCACTCATTATCTAATTGTCTATCAGTTACTTTCACTACATTTGTACATAATTTCCATTGCCATATATTTTGTATTATAATAATGTATACCTTTATTATTATTATTAAACTTTGTGTTTCTCTTTTCACAAATGAGGTACACGAATTATCAACGGATTCACCTAATTTGATGTAAAGCAAATATCCTTCAGGTAGTAGACAAATAATGCAAATAAAAATATATATACAATAATTATAATAATTTCTAATATTACATTAATAGTGATCATTTACCCACCTAATATACCCTACAGTGCATTCCCATCCAGGGTGAATTCTCCCGCCTTCCACCCAGGGTTACCGGGATTGGCTCTGGATCCACTGCAGCCCTGACCAGGATAAAGTGGTTACTGAAGATTGCAAACTGTCACAACTCACCTATGGCTTCTTGAAAGGTATTTGGAGATGATTACCAGACTCACACCATCAGGAAGGGTGATACTAACATTACAGAACCTGGAAAAGATACACTGTGTTGCCAAGGTAGCTGCAGTGCAGATGTCCTAGAGCGGTACACCCTTCAGTGATGCCCATGAAGATGAAAGGCTTCTCGTGAGATGGCATGTCCTGGACATCCCACGATTCATAGGCTGGGGGATGACCTCTGTCATCCAGTAGGCCAATCTCTGCTTAGACGGGTTCACCCTGAGTTTTGCACCATGACAGATGAATAACTGATCTGACAAACCAATAGCTGCCTTCTGGTTCAAATAGTACTGTAAGGCTCATAATTTGCACAGAAGGGAATGTCCTGCGGATTGACATTCAGAGAATGCTGCTAGGTCAATTGCCTGGTTCAGGAACAGGGTTTAGGTTACCATTTGAAACACAGTGAGGGTGTGTGTATGTGTGTGTATACATGTGTGCATGTGTGTTGCCTGCCAGCAGGTGTGTGGTGACTTCCTCTCTAGAACGTATTGTGTTAGAGGTGACGGCTCCAGCTCATACTTATCAAATGGGACCTTATCTACGACCATGGACTCTGCCTCTAAGCAGGAAAAACTCACCTGTGGATGGGCCATTCATGGTGACTGTGCACACAAAACACACACAGACACACACAAAACAAGATACTAAACATTGAGTACATACAGCGTGTGTGTGTGCATGCGTGTGTGTTTATTTTAAAATATTGCACATTTTTAAATACTGAGCGTAATATTTGTCTTATGTTCCCGAAATAAGAGGTGTCAAGCAGAATTTGTGATACAGCTAAATGGGTAGGGACTGCAAAAAAGTTTGAGAACCCTTGCTCTAAAGAATCTCTAATGGATCTGTAATGGTCAAGTCTATGTGTGGAAACTGCAATGTAAATGTATTTACCTGCAGAGACAGTTGAATTGTCTCTCACATACCGCAGATCTCTGGAGCAGAACCTTGATCAGATCCAATCTCCTGTGCTAGAACACACACTGCACGATCATATCAGGGCACAGTGCTATAGGAATGGCATAAAGGAGCAGGACCACACAGTGTGCTCCAGGGAAGGTTTAAAAACGAAGGAGATAAACTCCTCCGTGGTGTGGAATTGTGGACAATATCATGGATCTCTCTCTATACTGCACATACAATGCAGCGAAACTTCAGAAATTTTGGGTGGCTGAAATCAGTAGTAACTTGTAGCTGTCTTGTAAGCCAAGATATCACAAGATTAACACAGTAATATTAAATGGTCTAACAGAAGAATTTGCTGATTAAAAAATTAATGTAATAAGTTCAATAATTCTGTCAAAGATGATAAAACTAGTGCAAATTTGATAAAATCGAAACCTTTACTTTTGTCAAAGAGTGTTTATTGCATCCATCCTTCATCGTGAGCACCTGCATGTTAGTGATACTTCCATTTCACCCCTCCTTACCACCAGGGGCAGTATGATTAACACCTGGATATTCTCTTGTGCATATAAGCCAAGACCTTTACCACAAAGTTATATGACAACAATGATGTAGTATTGTTATTACCTAACATAAACATTGTTTTCCTTGCTCTCTAACGAATAACATCCATTGGCCCGCCCACTTGGCTGCAACAGTTCTAAGGGATTGGAGTGGTGTTCTCCTCCATTTTCCCCTCACACAACTGAAACTAACAGCACTAATAGATCAGAACGTAATCCCTCCATTGAACAACAGTGGCTCAGACACTACTATAAAGCCCTCCTGATAGCCCTAGGTTCAAGCCCCCCCAGTGGTGCTCAACTGAAGCTCACAAGGACAGCATGTCTGCCGCTGCATCCGGAATATTTTTAACCAGAAAACGAACCAACAGCCAAGCAACACTTCTCATCGTTGGCTCTGGCAGTATTTGGTAAGTGTTCAGCATCAAGCAACTCACAGATACCGCTAAGCTTCAAGGCTAACAGTTGCTCCGTGGTGAGATCCTTGGTTAATAAGAGCTGATGTGCTCAGTCTGGACCGCACGCCTCATGTGGGGCCCTGCATCTCATCGCTGGTGCTTTCACCAGACAGAACATTATGTTCTGATGTCTGCTGTCCCAATATCGAGTGCAGACCTCTGCATTCCTGGACTGCTCTTTGGGCCCAAGACCCTGGAGACGTGAACCCAGGCTTCAGAATTGATCCCAGGCTGACAGGCCACCCCAGGGCTACAGGTGATTAGAACTGAGCTCCCAGGGCCCTAACAAACACCCAAGCACCCTTGATCCGATCTGTGAATCACCCTAAACGGTGCCAGTCCCCCCGCTATCCGCATTGAGAAAACCGCACAGAGCCCGGCAGTGAAGTGCAGGGGCTGCTGGTTGGACCGGAATCATGAAGGGCTGAAATAGAACGCTAGTAGGCACTTGGCCAGTATATTACAGAAACCATAGTGACTATTACATTATAGTAAGTAGTACGTCATCATATGTCTTTGTGGTAAAGGTCATATGCACACATGCAGAAGATATCCAGGTGTTAAACACCACCACTGGCAGGTATTCGGGGTTCACAGATCCACAGGTTCCTCAGATCCAAGAGCTATGCGATGGTTCTGTGAAAATAAAGATTTAAATTGTAAGTAAGATAATCATATAGAAGCTTGAATATTTGCTTCTAAATATCCATGTGTGAAATGAGGTACTGTATTTACTTTTCTGATCCATAACTAGACACATGGTGTACTAGATATCAGTCACGATTTAGTAAGAGGAAAAACTTACTTTTAGTAACTCACTGCACTGTTTTAAAGTTTCTCTCATCTCTTGGTACTGCAACTTCAGGAAACTGTGAACCTCCTGCTCTTTCTCCCTCTCCTAAAACATCATGAAGCAAAAGAGGTTAAAACTCAAGTGCATACTTCTCACATCGGTAATGGGCCACATCCATTCAATAAAAAAGAAACCCAACATCGTAAACTAGAAATATAAATTTTTATTTTGTTTAAGTAAACACAGCCAGTGGTGTAACTCATCATGCAGCACAAACAATAATATTTTTAACATTATTATTTAAGAAACTGCTTAATGCAATGATTTTCTCACTTACTGACGTTATCTCGTCACATTTCCTGCGTGTCTCAAGGAGCTCTTCCTCCAGCTGCTGCACTGAGGCTTGCAGTGTGTTCAGCTGAGACATCAGGTCAGACTCCAGCTGAGCACTGGACTCCATCACTGGCTCGTATTTCTCCTCCTGTAAGTTCAACAACCAAAGCTTGTTTGGTGTTTTTTTTTTTTTAAACTACTACAGGGACTGGTCAGAACAGCCTGAAATGTTTTGTTTGGATCAATTCCAAAATCTAATCAGAGCATCTCTTGGTAACTGTAATATATTCCATATAAATCCTACAAACATTTAACCACTCATTCTTGAGACATCGCGCCAATGAGAATTTTGGACAGACAGAAGGACAACCCGGAAAACATAATGCCTCCATCACCAAGTGGCAGAGGCATAAAAACTTACCTTTAGTGACTCCTCATTGTGGGTAAAAGTTTCCTTCATCTGATTGTACTGTGTCTTGAGGATATTGTGAGCCTCCCGCTCACACTCACACTCCTAAAACATAGCCACGGAGCAGAAGAGGTTTAAATCTGTGTGCTAACTGGGCTGCTTCACTTCAGTGAAAAAGGAGTAAATTCAAAGTAACATGAATTTTGGTCAAGTAGAAATTGAGGACTTGAAACTACACTGACTTTTTAATTACATCTCATTTAAAAATTAGCATAGCTGTCCTATAGCATTCATGGCTTAATGAGAGAAAAAGCTTACCTTTAGTAACTCGTCACGTTGTTTTAATGTCTCTTCGTATTGTGACTGCAGGATGCTGTAAGCCTTCCCTGCTTGCTGACGATCCTAAAACATAATGTGTATTAAACAGATGCAGTGTAAGGGTGTAACAAAATTCAAAGGTGGTTATGCATTTTTCTTCTTTTTCTGTTTTGTGTGGAAAACAAGTTCACTGTGATGCACACACACTTCAGAACTACCTAATTTTGGCGTAAAACCCTGGCAACCCTGCATTTGTGACTCAAGGGAGTGTAATATAAGTGGTATTTTAGGACAAATATGCAGTCTGTTGAATGTATTACTCAATACACAAATGCATTGAATTGAGTACCTCATATTAAAGACATGACATGCCATATCATTACACTAGTGTTCGTATATGTTAACCATTTTCAAATTCCAGGATTCCAATAATCTAAATAAAATCTAGGACCAAAAAGTGTATTAAATAAGTAGTGAATATCCAGAGCAAAATGAAACCTAATATAACTCGATTAACTTTTATATGCTATGATCTTAAATTATTGACTGCTTGCAGATTAGTGGGAATGAGCTCACAAAACACAACCATGGAGAAAAAGTGGTATAAACTTGAGTGCTTAATGTTCTACAATGCACCACTTCTATTTATTAAAAAAAACTTAAACTACAGATGCAATTTTTTCCAAGTACATATAGGCTGTGTTGTAATTCATGTAGCACAAAGATCATGAGTGTTCACATTATTTCTAAGGTACTGCTTGACGCAGGATTTTCTCACTCACCTTTGCTAACTTATCATGCTTGCGCCGGATCTTAAAGAGCTTTTCCTCCAACTCATGTACACAATCTTGCAGTATGTCCGTGTCGGATATCAGGTAGGTGTTCTCTTTCTCTAGCTGAGCATTGGACTCCATCACTTGCTTGTATTTCCTTTCAGCTTCAGCCAGAGCGACCTGCAAGTTCTACAACCAAAACGTGTTGGTTTTATTTACTTCTACACACACACACACACACACACACACACAAACTTTTGAGGACTCATCACTTGTCAGAACAGCTTAAAATGCTTTGGGGATAAGAGACAAAATGTCCCAAAAAAAAGGTGACTAAGTGAGAATGGATACTAACAAACACAAACCCATGGCCACACACACACACACACACTTAGAAAAACCTACTTTAAGTGACTCCTCTCTGTGTGTTATAGTTTCCGTCATCTCTTCATACTGTGACTTAAGGATACTGTGAGCCTCCCGCTCTTGCTTAAAGTCCTAAAATACAGCCATGGACAGAAGATGTTTTACCTTTACTGCTAACTGGGCTGCTTCGCTTCAGTGAAAATGGAGTAAATTCAAAGTAAAGTGAATTTTGGTCAAGTAGAAATTGAGAACTGAAGTGACTGTTTTGTTGCATCTTATATAATACTGCTATAGCAATTTTTATTTAAGTCATGACTTGGTGAGAAAAACTTACGTTTAGTAACTTTTCGCACCATTTTACAGATTCCTTCATCGCTTCGTACTGTGACTTCATGATACTGCGAGCCTCCCGCTCCTGCTCATACTCCTAAAACACAGCCGTGGAGCAGAAGAGGTTTAAACTTTAGTACTTACTTTTCATATCTTCAATGGGCTATATCCTTTAAAAAACACAGCATCTCAAACTAGAAATACAATTTTGATTTTGTTCAAGTACATATACAGTAGCATGGGGTTCCTGGAGGACTAGTGAGTTGCGTCAAGAACGACATCCGGCGTTAAAAACTGTGCCAAATCAAATACGCGGACCAATGATCCGCTATGGCGACCCCTAACGGGAGCAGCCGAAAGAGGAACAGCAGCAGCATATACAGTAGCGTGAGGTGTAACTCATCATGCAGCACTAATACTGAGCCTCATTTATCAAGCTGGATATGAATGGATTTATTCATAAAACCTTCGTAAATTCTGAAAAATGTTTGTATCCTACTCATGCTCCTGTGTGTAAATTGACATATAAGAAGACTACCTAATGTAATCCTCGACTGTAACCCATAAAAACTGTAATTACGTTTACAGCATCATACAGACGCCCTCATCCAGACCAACTTATAGAAGTGCTGTGGAGTCTCTATCAAAAACACATCCTAATGCTAGTTCACTAGGTCAGGGACTGGGATTAATTAAAGAATATGACAAATAAAGGAAGCGAGCCAAATAAACCCCACAAATTATGACAATTGTACATGTCATTCAAGCTTGACAAAAGACACATTGTCATATAAACAGAGAACAGCCTAGTCTATTTATGCATAGCTTTATGCCGTAAACAAATGCCTCAATTGATTGAACATTTAGTGCACGCTTATTAATAATAATATTATATATTAATAAATATTTTTATTCACATAATAGTTAGTCAAAATTACTTCCATTTCTGACTTTCAGTCTTTAGTCTTATTGTTCATTTCATACTTCCAGTTGTTTGTGCACTTGACCTTTTATGGAGTTTTGTGGGTGTCACTGAATGCAACTTTACAGTTGAACAACATATGCACATGTGTATGAAGAAAATCAGCGTTTCTGAAACTTTTGTAAATCTGGTGCAAAATGTTTAGTTTGGTTTGGCTTACACAAACAATTACACAATTACGTCTTTACAAAAAAAGGTAAAAGAGGCAGACTGAGAGTATTCACATTATTTCTAAAGGAACTGCTTAATGCAAGGATTTTCTCACTTACCATCATCATCATGCCACACTTCCTGTATGCTTCATTGAGTTCTTCCTCTTGCTGCTGCATTGAGCCTTGCAGTAACTCCATGTCGGATATCAGTTTGGAGTTCTCGTTCTCCAGCTGAGCATTGGTGTTCATCGCCTTCTCATATTTCCTCTCAGCTTCAGCCAGAGAGACCTGGAAGTTCTACAACAAAAGCTTGTTGGATTTATTTACTTCTACATACACATTCAGACACTTTTAACGACTCATCAGAACAGCCTGAAATGTTTTAAGGATAAGAGACCAAATGTCCCAAAAAACAGGATTAAACAATATCGGACACGGACACACACAAACACACTTACAAAATACTTACGTTTAGTGACTCCTCATTGTGGGTTAATTTTTCCTTCATCTGATTGTACTTCGACTTAAGGATATTATGAGCCTTGCACTCTCGCTCACACTCCTAAAACACAGCCATGGAGCAGAAGAGGTTTAAATTTTTGTGCTAACTGGGCTGCTTCACTTCAGTGAAAAAGGATTAGATTCAAAGTAAAGTGAATTTTGGTCAAGTAGAAAGTAAGGACTTGAAACCACATGGACTTAAGTGACTTTTTTTGTTGCATCTTAAATAAAAATGACTCTGGCAGTATTATAGAAGTCATGACTTAGTGAGAGGAAAAACTTACTTTCAGTAACTCATCGCACTGTTTTACAGTTTCCCTCATCTGTTCGTACTGTGACTTCATGATACTGTGAGCCTCTCGCTCCTGCTCACACTCCTAAAACACAGCCATGGAGCAGAAAAGGTTTAAAATTTAGTACTTACTTTTCACAACTGCAGTGGGCCACATCCATTCAATAATAAACTAGGAATACAATTTTTATTTAGTTGAAGTAAATATAGCATGTGGTATAACTCATCATGCAGCATAAAGATCTCAGGTCCTCTCATTATTTCTAAATGAAATGCTTAATGCAAAGATTCTCATTTACCGATGTTATCTCGTCACACTTCCTGTGTGTCTCACGGAGTTCTTCCACCTGCTGCTGCAATGAGGCTTTCAGTGTGTTCACCTGGGACATCAGGTCAGACTCCAGCTGAGCACAGGACTCGATCACTAGCTTGTATTTCTCCTCAGCTTCAGCCAGAGAGACCTGGAAGTTTTTACAACCAAAGATGGTTGGCTTTATTTACTTCTACACACAAATTTTGAGGACTTGATTCATCACTTGTCAGAACTGCCTGAAATGTTCTGTGGACAAAGGATATACATGACTAAACAAGAATCTGCACAAACACACACACACACTTCACACTAGCAGTTGTCGTTACATGAGGGAAAAAAAATGTACCTTTAGTGATTCCTCCTTGTGCGCTAAAGTTTCTGTCATCTGATCATACTTCAACTTCAGGATACTGTGAGCCTCCCGCGCTCGCTCACACTCCTAAAACACAGCCATGGTGCAGAAGTTTAAACTTTTAGTAATTAATGCTCACATCCACAGTGAGGCTCTTCAGTTCCACTTTTTGAAAATGTGTATCAAACAGCTGCTGTGATGTAATTAAATCTGAAATATTCAGTTGTATTATCATGATTTCCAACATTACACATCAGCCAAAGGTGCCAGTAAATACAGGTTAAGCCTGACTTATACTTCTGCATGCGAGTCTCTGCGAGCACGTCAGGAGGATGTGTGCGGATGCTCCCACAGGGAAGTATTCATGCTTGCACATAACGTGAGTGTGTCTTCTAGGAGGCACTGTTGCATGAACCACAGAACCACAGAATTTACTTAATTACACAGCAAAGGAAACCTGAAAAACAATGCAAGTTCCGTGTTTCACTGTAGGAATAATAAATAGAAGATAACAAGGACATCATTTTGTTTTGAAAAGTGCTGGGGAAAAAAACCTTCCGTGGTTAATTATAAACCAAGTGAATTCTCACTTAAAGTGTTTTAACTCTTCTGTATTCAGCAGTATGAGTGGCTCTTGTATTGAAGCACTTCAGTGAAAGTAGCGTTTAAATCCACAATTCTATCAATCACGGAATGACGGACGCTTTGGAGTTTTACCTTTATTGAGTTGCTGTGGTTTACATCACCTATACTGTGTGTTTATTGGGAGTCCATTAGAACAAAAAAAAAGTAAAGTGTGCGATCCTGCAGGATTAAACTGGCCATTATAATGAACTACATCCGCTATAAAGCCTTGCAATTTATATATTTGTTAGTAACACAATATCATGATTGTAGTTTTCCATTAATAAATCCATTATACAATAACGTGATCATATCACCACTTAGTTACAACATGTAGTTAATTCTTGGGAGGACTGCACGCTTGCGTGTGTCTGCGTCTCTGAATGCCACGTTTACCCATGAACCACCTCTCTGCGTCACGACGCAAAGACACGCTAATGCAGCAGTATAAATCGGCCTGTAGCTGTAGTATTTATTATTTTTGACCCCTTGTTACAATGATAAGGGAGACTTTTTCTGTTTTTCAAGCTAAAGGAATGGTCCAAGAAAAGCAGATTTACTGAAGGGGAAAGGAAGGTTTAATGCGAAAGAATGCATTTGCTTCTGATAGCAGTTACTTTCGCTTCACGTCAACTTTATCTAGGTGAATTTTTACCTGTTAATTTCACAAGCTTCTGTCTTGTAAGTCGATAGCAAACAACTGAGTGGAACAGTAGATCAGTAAGAAAATGAAGTGCTGATTATTATTAATTATCACTCACAGACTCTTGCCTCACACTTTTCTTACTGTTATTTGGCACAGGTGTGAACATTTCAAAATGCTGCTTGAGAAGCATCATTTCCAATCCAAAGGTCTAGTGTTTTGGTCTGAATGAAAGAGTCGCAAGTTTTCTGTTTAGCATGTTTGATATTCAGATGAAACGCAGCATGAAGCCAGTCATGGCATCACAGAGATGAAACACTTTTTAAAAGATAATGAATGGTGCAGTCTATCTGTCTTTAAGTGTGTACGTTTGCCCAACATCATCCTTATTATGGGATTGATAAGGCCACGTGAAATAATGCATACCTCAACGCTAATATTTCCATTGTTGAGATATTGATAGACATGAAATTTTATCCTTCCATCTAATATCACTTCCAGCCGCCACTTTTCACGCCCCTCAGGCTCCAAACAGTTGAGCATCAATTTCAGTTATTGATATGTTTTCCTCAGTATTTGCTATATTGTTTGGTACTCATATTATTTTGAAAATACTATTTATATGAGGCTTTTTTTTTGCTCACCTTGGTTTTTATCTCACACTCTCTGTGTGTCTCACAGAGCAGTTCCTCCAACTCCCTCATTCTGTCCTCCAGGTTGGACTTCTTGCTGTCCACTGGAGCACTGGACCCCACGTCCTTCTGATTCTTCTCCTCAGCCTCGGTCAGAGAATCCTGAAAGTGCACCATCCAAATGTTGTCAGTTATTTTGAGTGTGTATTTTTACAGACACATTCAGATATTTTTGAGGACTGACAAAGAATTCAGGGAGACAAAACAGTACTAAAGAAGAATGAACAAACACATCACTTATGCAAATAGTCTGAGATTTTCTGGAGACAGGTGTAAAAGACAAAAAGCTAGCTTGCGTTTGCTGGATATGGGCTGTGTATATTTTAAAACCAAAGTAAAACATACAGTGCTGTTACATTGACTGTAACACCAGACACCACAAACACTGGAGCAGCGACGGAGCCTCATCTCTTTTGATAAAACAGAGTAGCTTCATTAATATCAGTGAACCAGGATGTACACTCACCGGCCACTTTATTATGAACACCTGTACAATTGCACATTCATTTAATTATCCAATCAGCCAATCACGTAGCAGCAGCACAATGCATAAAATCATGCAGATACAGGTCAAGAGCTTCAGTTAATGTTCACATCAAACATTAGATTGGGGGAAAAGTGTGATCTCTGTGACTTGTTGGTTGTTGGTTCCAGATGGGCTGGTTTGAATATTTCAGAAACTGCTGATCTCCTGGGAAACTGGACAGTTGAAGACTGGAGAAAGATCAGGTGATTTTTTTCTAATCTTTAACTGTCCAGTTTGAGTGAGTCTGTACCCAGGACAGCCTTGGATTCCTGTTCTTGGCTGACAGGAGTGGAACCCAATGTTGTCTTGTCTTCTGCTCATCCACCACAAGGTTTAATGTTTTGTGCATGCTGAGATGCTTTTCTGCTCACCAGGGTTCTAAAGAGTGATTATTTGAGTTACTCTAGCCTTCCTGGCAGCTCTGGCCATTTCCCTCTGACCTCTCTTATCAACAAGGTGTTTCCACACACAGAACTGTTGCTCACTCAGTGTTTTTTGTTTCTCGTACCATTCTGTGTAAACTCTAGAGACTGTTGTGTGTAAAATTCCCAGAAGATCAGCAGTTTCTGGTATATTCACACCAGCCCCTCTGGTAGCAACATCCATGCCACAATCAAAGTCACAGAGATCCCATTTTTTCTTCATTCTGATGTTTGATGTGAACATTGACTGAAGCTTGTGAGTCTCATTACATATTTCACCTAAACTGTAATCAACGGCTAATACCTAGCTCCTGCTGACAACATTTTAATACTTAGCAATCACAGTTAGTTAGATAGCTAATCAAAAACATGGTCTAGCGGCTAAGGATCCCAAGTTCTCACCACCACGGCGGTGGGTCCGATTCTCGGGCAGGGAACCAACCAAGCCACTGGGAATGTACTCTCAGTGCCGATCCTAAGCCAAGATAAAATGGGAGGGTTGCGTCAGAAAGGGCATCTGGCATAAAACCTGTGCCAAATCAAACATGCAGACCAATGATCCACCCCTAACAGGAGCAGCGGAAAGAACAGCAATGTTTAACAATGTTTTTGGTGTTGCCCCAGAGGACGTGCTGGAAGTAGGGCTGTAACAGACTGTTTTACTCAGAGCGATGAGATGTAGAAGTAGAGACGTAAGTGATTGTGGTTTGGTGAGTACCTCAGAGACAGCGCTGTCAGTCTGTGTGACATCTGCATGAGACATCAAGTCCGACTCCACCAAAGCAGAATCTGCACACACCACCTGCACTGGGTCTAAACACAAACACACAAACACACCACAGGAACCTGCACTCATCAGAGTGGGAAGAAAATAACATCATCACTACTGCTCTACTCTGGATTTCACACTGTAAGTGTTTTGTTCTTCTGATCCTGGTGTAACCCCTTGTTTTTAGAAACCTTTGGTCAAATGCTCATGAAGGGCTGAAAAATTATACTGAGCTGAAATATCTGAAATATGATTTGTATGAAAACAGAAGGAACTAAACTGTGAGGACTGAGAAACAGAGAGAGAGAGAGAGAGAGAGAGATGGTGTACCCCCGGTGAGAGTTGTGTCCGCGCGCTCTGCTCTTCTCTCTCCATCGCCTCGCTTCTTGATATAATAATAAACTCCTGCGGCTGTGGCTGCAGCTCCAGCCGCATACAGCAGGGGGCGCAGTGGAAGCTCTGCCGCCCGAGAGCGAGTTACACTCACTGACTGTTGCATCGCAGCGCCTGTCAGATACAGAGCTCTGATAAACCCTGAACCTCCGCCTTTCTGTTCTCCTGCTTTTCACAGCGGCTTCTTCTGTTGCGTCACAAGGACAGGAAACACTCCAGAAGCAGGATTTAGGGCTGAAATGTGCAGCAGATGCCTTCACTACATCACCATTGCTTCTAATACAACCATCTCCTTCTACAACCTTAACTAGAGCTATAACTGTATAATTATAACTATAACCTTCACCTTCATCATCATCAGCAATCATGAAAGATGGAAATCTGGTCTTTTTAAGATGTTTATTAGCCCAGACTTTAAATTTCATTATTTCTTTAATAATTTCTTTTCTTTTTATTGATTTATGCTCCTCTCCTTCTGTCCCTAAAGTGACTATTTGTATGTAATATGACTACAGTAACACCTAAATGTTTCTAAACAAATCACACCCAGGCTTATTTATATAGTACTGCAGTATAGAGCTACTTCTTTTCCACCTATATGCAATAAACTTGGACAAAATGTTACCATTTGGCCTAATTAAATATAATATAAATTACAAACACTAAATGCATATAAAATTATTAATTAATTGACTTAACAGTATCAGTATGGAATCCATTTTATATTATTGTTGCAATAAATAAATCAC
Organism: Pangasius sanitwongsei; assembly: GCA_037576675.1. Classification (NCBI taxonomy): domain Eukaryota; kingdom Metazoa; phylum Chordata; class Actinopteri; order Siluriformes; family Pangasiidae; genus Pangasius; species Pangasius sanitwongsei. Next base: position 955,441 of record CM075007.1, read on the forward strand.
AATAAGAACATATTTTGTTTTTCCTAACAAAACTGCAGTTTAAACGGATCTTAACAAATCTAAAGTTAGATCTGATTACAAAGATGTCTTTGCTCTGCGTATCATATCATAATGTTCCCTAAATGCATATGCAAACAAAAAAAAAAAAACCTGAGATCAGATGCATGTAATTTTTTATTAAAGACTGAAATATACATAATGGGTTTGTAAATTATTTACTTAGAATATCTTTATATATATAAAAAAAAAAACAAATTTCTCTCTGAGGTGAATTTCAGTCTACATTTCTTATAATACACGTCTTGTATAATATAATACATGTCTTGTCTCCCATCGGTTATCTGGACCAATCCAAGAGCCTCCTCACATCCGGGCATTCGGTCCTGTTTAAAACCCATGGGCTTCGTTTCCATGAATTTAGGTGTCGACTCCGATTGTGTGGGAATCGATTCTAAGAGTCGGTTCAACATTGATTTTCCCCAATACTTAAACCCACAGGTCAGAAAATGACACAATGCACTCTACCATGACTTCTGGTACAAATGACAAGAAATCATTAATTAATATCAAACGCTGAAGCCATTTTAGCTAGCCATGTACAGTTTAAATCAGCTCATCTCCTTCGAAAAGGCAGACTTAAGATGATTTAGCATTCGTGACAGTGTTTTCCAAAATGATTTCCAGAATACTGTCAGACTGTTTGTATTTATTGGAGATGTTTGTCAGACAGGACAGAGACAGACAGAATCTCCTGCTTTCTTTCGCCAAACATCTTCAGCTGAATCAGTTCGGAGCCGAATCCTAAGTTTAGGAGTCGACTCCTTAAACCCTAATGAATCCTAGCCAGGCAGTTACAGAGCAGTTACAGGAGCACTGAATAACTGATGGAGGCAAAGTCGAGGCTTTATCTGTGTAAGGTCAGGGATTATTATCGGGGAATTAGCAGACTGGTATCGGTAGTTAGGGAAGATTTAAAGCAGTGAGTTTTCATCGACCGCGACTGTACGAGAATCAGCAATAACCAACAAAAAAAACAAACAATCAAAACAACAAGGTACTCTTCCGGGGAAAAATATATATATACATGTATTATATCCCACACCACACCACACACTGGGAGTCAAACTGGGCGCAAATCACTAGAAATGCCCTAAAAGAGGTTTGTAAACAATGCCTGCGAGTGAAAGGACTGCGGGGAATTTACTTCCGGTATCGGTGCGTGACGTAGGCGGCTGGGTTCCTCCAGCGCGCTGGTGTGTGGAGAGAGATGTGGCTGAATCCGGCCGAGGTTTCGCTGAAAAATGCGCTGAATCTCTGGATCACGGACAAATCTAACGATTATTTCCTGCTGCAGCGAAGAAGGGGACATGGAGACACCGGGGGCAAATTCACAGGTGGGTTTTTAAGCAGTTAAACCTGCTGAAAATGGTCTTTATTTATGCAGCTGTGTGACATGACAGCTCCAGTCATACTGAAGATATGGAGCTTAGCAGGCTTATACATACATAAGCCTATATATTATTCTTATACATATATATATGTATATAAAGTGTGTGTGTGTGTATAAGGTGAAAACAAATAGAGTGGGGTCTATGAATTTATTATTATATATATTTGTTTGTTTGTTTTTCTTTTTGGCTGAGAAGGAGTAGGAGAAGGGGCTGTTGTGTCAAAGGCTTGGGAATAAAATTGCAGAACAGGATTAGTTGTGTATCTATGCAAATCACACACACACACACACACAATCATCCATCCATGTGAGAGCACGGTGCCGAATCTGAACAGTGGATCCACTGCGAAAAGGTGTTTTGGCACTCGAATGGGATTTTGCATCCTGAGAATTGTATTCTTGAAAGTCTACAGTTTCATGTTAACAACAGCTGCCCTCATTTCCAGACTAAAAAAGAGAGAGTGAGTGAGTGTGTGTGTGTGTGTGTGTGTGTGTGTGTGTGTGTGTGAGCGAGAGGTGTCCGAGCTCCAAACTCATATTTCCGGATAAAGAAAACCTGTGTGTTCTTTCTTTCCTCTGAGCTTCTGGTAAGCTGTATAATGTAAACAGTCCCGTGAGGAGGAAGCGTGTATGTTGCAAAGATGGAAAAAAAAAAAAAAAGCCATTAAATGTATTGCCTATAGCATGTGACTTGTTTACTCATTTACTGGTTAAGCTTATAATCAGCGAATGAATCCAGAGACTACATGCAAAAAGCTGTTAACGGTTATTTTTAACCAAATTTGGGAAATAGTTTCTCCATCTTCCTGTTTCAGTCTCACGCAGCAGCTGGACTCACACCTGTTGCGGCAGGGGCAAGTGTATTTGTTTAAGATAGCAACGAGCTGTGACCCTCAGGAGACGGAACTGACTGTGCTTTTGAGAAAGAAAAAAAAATTTTTTTTTGTTCCTCTGTTTGGTGGATATGTGGTGAAACTAGGTGCTACATGTTTGCAGACCTTTTTTCTTGGCAAGAGACTTTTGTCCAGCGTTTGCATTCCCGAAAGTCCACACACTTCTCCATGACGAGGGAGAGCGTGTAGGAGCAAAAAAAGTGTTAAAAGAGAACTGGTTGTTCACTTTCTTTCTCTCTCGATCGCTCATTCCTTCTTTTCCTTTCAGAAAAGCTAAATGACAGTTTTATACCTTTGGAAAAAGTCAAACAGGAGCCCTTTTCTTCTTTGTCTCCTCCCGTAGCTGTTTTTTTTCCCCCCAGAAACGATCATGGACTTAATGCTTTTATTCTCCGGGAACCTCAGGCTTAAATGTCTTTCCTAACCATTTGGTCTACAATGTTCTCCTAAGAGTTACTATTGTTGTTGTTACTTCTTGATCAGGGTCCAACCCATGGAAATGGAGCTCTCCAGTGGTGTGTGATTTTCTGGTTGGTCTATTTTCTGGTCCTTCCTTCTCAAGTCCCAGAGCTCCAATGACAACTGGAATCATCTTCATACCCCACATTTGCTTATCTAAAGGTGTTTGGACTTGGAGAGTCTCTGACAATCTTCAGTTGTCTCGATATTGTAGCTCCTGCAGGTCTTTCAGTGCATGTATGCGAATGCCGTGTTGTGCCAGTTGATGTTGTTGTTGATTTTTGTCCTTTCCGTCTTTTCCGTAATCCATAATCTACAGGCACCTGAGCTCCTATTATGAAAACAAGGTCCCGTGCTGTTTAATGCTAAGATTAATGCTAGATTTTAGATTGCTTTGTAGAGAGGAAATGTCAAATTAGGAAAGCCCACATGCGAACGGTGTGACTCCTATTAGCCACTAAATTTGACCTAGTGTGCCTTTTGGTCATGAGTGATCAGAACAATGATCAGAGGCCTTCTGAATCCGATTTTTTCCACATGTTTAATCTTTTTCTGACTAAAAACACACACGTCCTGTGGTGTGATACGGTCAGTGACGTGATTGGATCCCTGATACACACAGCGACCAGTGACAGAGGCAAAGTACTGTGGTATAACAGGAATAAAACACTTCAGGATGTGCTGTTATTAAAAAGTAATCAGTGTCAGGATGGTTACAGTAACTCCGCTTCACATCAGGACACATCACACTAGCCCACTGTTAGTTATTCCTAAAACAGCACACTCTTCAAGTGTCTTATTCCTTACAAGCTAGCTACAATATCTGTATCATATAGCTAGAGCTTGAATGTGTTATATTTGTAACCTGTATAAAGCCAGTTGTGTGTGTGTGTGTGTGTGAGTGTGTGTGTGTGCGCTGTATATAATTTACCCACATATGCAGTCATACAGTTACACAGTTTTGGTGCAGAGAAAACTCGAGATTTTATCGGAATGTAGTCACACTTATTCTGAAAAATTTCCACCGAGAAACTGCGCAAACCTTGTGTATTTGTATTGATATCAGTAATTAAACTGAGTGACTGAATAATTAATGCCTCATTTAAATTTTTTTTTTTTACAAAATTATTACTTTTATTTTAATTTTTCCTTTAAAAAAAAAAAAAAAAAACATTCACCCTTCAGGTACTTTTCATGCCTTGCATTTTTGAGGTATTGTCTCTCTGTCTGTCTGACCATCTGCCTTTCTTTTGGTTGGCTGGTTGCTTTTTTTTTTTCCCATTTTTTTTGGTTTGAATACCGACAAAGTTTCAGCACCACCTGTAACATGAATGCAAAGTGAAACAGGAGGAAAAGGAAGTAAAAAGTCATTATCTCCAGCAGTGGGGTGGTGCAGCCCACGGTTTCTGGCTGACTTACTTATTTGTGAGCCTTATGGAAAATATGTGTGTGTGTGTGTGTGTGTGTGTGTAGGTATGTTGGTGGGAGCACTGGACACCGTGTTGGACTCAAACGCACGAGTCGCTCCATTTCGGATCCTTCTACAAGTTCCAGGTTCACAGAGCAGCTGGGTCATCGCTAGCGGTAAGAAATTTTAAAAATATGAATATTGTTAGTGCAATAAAAATATTATCATTTTTACACATTTGGACAATTTGAATAATGTGTATGTATATTTGAAGTGTTTGTGTGCGTGTGTGTGTGTGTGTGTGTGTGTGTGTGTGTGTGCAGGAGCCACAGCTGAAGAAGTTCAGAAACACTGGAAATGGCTGGACCAGAACTTGTTGCCGTACATGTCGGTATTTGAGAACAAGCAGGACGCTGCAAGCTTTGCACAGGGCAAAGTCAAGGTTCTCTCTCATTCATTCAGATTCAGATTTTTAACAAACAAACACTTACATGTCTCACCTTCACTACCACACACACACACACACACATTATGGCTGATAATGATGCTACGTTTTTTCCCTGCTAAACTGCTGACCGTTTAATTAGCTATTGTAAAGCAGTGTGACAGGCAGTGGGTCAGTGAGCTAATCGCTCACTTTTATAGCCATCACTCTTAAAGCAAGAGTCGTTCTTGTGTTTTCACAAAAGCCGATGAGCCATCGAGTGATTGCTCATTAAATAAATGCACCGCCTGTCTTTAAATCTTTGTTTATACAACATGGGAGCTCAGGAAGTAGTAAATGAGTTGATAAACTTTAGCTAGCTAATGTACAGCAAACTGTGTAACTTTCTAGGTAGTTTTAGTCAGTTTGCTAGCAAGTATCTGATTTTACAGTAATTTGAGTTTCAGTAAAATATATAATTAACTCTAATATTGAGGGGTTTTTTTAGACATTACTCTACCATTATGCTGTTAAAGAATCGGCTAAGACTGAGCTAGCATGTGTGTGTTAAATCTCAGGGCCTGATCGCTGAGGAAGTGCTGGTTGGCCAGGCAGCGCTGGATGATGACCCAACCCGTTTCCGCGAGGCGATGGTGCGATTTGAGCAGCGATTTGGCCTCCCGCTGAAAGAAAAATTGGTGGCTCATTACTCCTGCTGCTGCTGGAAAGGTCGAGTGCCACGTCAGGGCTGGATCTACCTCTCCACCAATCACCTGGCTTTCTACTCGTTCCTGCTCGGAAAAGAGGGTGAGCACTCTTGTTTCTCTCAATACTCCCAGTAATGGTATGGTAAATGGTACACATTCTTAAATAATGATTTTTTAAAATTTTTTCCCCCGAATGCAGTAGTTATCTGTGGTTGGAGGAAATATGCATTTTCTTCCGTGCTGTTGCAGGTGCACATGGAAAGTACCGCTGGCCCCCGGGCATGCTTTTAAGGGTTGCAAATTTGCGTTTAAACCTTAGACTTTATTTCTGCATCCGGTCTGATAGCTCAGTTTGTCTCTGTGTTCTGTAAACAAGATGCCTGTACAGTACGTTGCGAATGAAATCAGTCGGTTTGAATTTAGTGTTCTTTAAAACTGTCTCGACTATACTGTAGGTGTCCTGTTCCTTTTTCTAGAAAACAACAAAAAGAAAAATCCGGTTTTGACTGGTTCTGTTAATGATAAACTTTGATATTTTTACTTTAATGAAACCTAACTGTATTTTACCAAAACCTTGGTGTCTTCCTGCAAAGATTCCATTGGATAACAAGTAATTTTATCAAACCCAGCGGTAAAAACAGTTAGTCTGTCGAAAGACGTCTTAAATCTGGCTAGCTGAGTATGTTTTTCTCACAGCTTGGGCAAGGTTGAATAGGCTGTTGAATTAGGCCAGACTAGACAATCGTTTAATTACTGTATAATTTTTGCTCCCCCCAGTGTTTAACCCAAGACGGGGCCCATGGTCTTAGCAGTGTTGCATGTGGTGCTTTATTAGCAGCGCTGCTGCCGCTCCAGGGCTTTACTACTGTACTACATTCTACCCAGGAATAGACGCCTGTGCGCACGTTATAACGTTGCTGGTTAAGAATATAAAAATACGCACCGATAATTGTTCATAGTTGATGTAATCGATTATGTCGAATAATTAGTTGCAGCCTTATACGCAACATATACAGAATATCTATTACACAGAATATCTATACATACATTTACCTGTAGGTGTTGAATAAAATATAATAATAGTATAATATTGGTTTATTTGTCCATATTTGGCCTGTTTTTAGATTCCATCCTTCAGAACCCTCAGGGTGTCTAATCAGATTAGGCAAATGCCAGTATTGAATACTTATATCAAAGTAGATTTCTAACGTTTTATTGTATTTTACAATGTTATGATAACATTTGTTTGTTTTTTTTTGTTTTTATTTTTAAATGCATGGCTCCATGGTCACTTGTGGTCATATCTGAAAAGAAACTTTGCCAGCTACTCGATCCAGACTTTGATTCATTTCTTTCGTGTGCAGTGAAGCTGTTGATCCCGTGGGCAGAAGTCACGGCTCTGGAGCGCGCAACCTTCGGTCTTATCAACGACGCGATCAGAGTTCGAACGCGCCAAAAGCAGCGTGAATTCTCCATGTTCCTTGATGTCGATGAAGTGATGACCGTGATGACACAGCTGGGCGATATGGCGCTGCGAAGGCTGTTTGATAACGGCAAAATGGAACCGGATTCCAATATTACTAAGCGGTAACACGACCCCCACACGCAGACGTTTCTCTTGCTATCAGGATGTGACACTGACCAGACGTACACACATACTTGTGCAAGCAGCTTCAGTGTGCAGGTTCTGTTTTTGCTTCACTTCCTCCAAAGGAAAGGAAGGATGTAAAGATAAGGAAGAGAAAGAGTGAAGAAGGAACAGAAATAAGTAAACAGAAAGAGAGCGAAGTAAAAATGTCTTCCCTGCTTTACAGTGTGTCAGTGTGTGAGATCAACCAGCAGTGTGTATGCTAATGTGTGGTCCAAGTGTGTGCACGCACTGTCGAGCTGTATTAACCTAACTGTGTGTGAACAGTGGCACCTGTGTATTTATAAAATGGCTGCAGTGAAGCTATGCATGCTTAATTATGTAGGCCATAAAGTGTGTGTGTGTGTGTGTGTGTGTGTTTTAGGGCACTGGAGCAGCAGGCCCTGTGTCAGTACGTGCTGTCGCTCTTCGGCCTCCCACGTTCTGAGACGCTAAAGGAAGTGATGCGATGCGCAGCTTGGACGCCTCACGCCCGATGTCACACGCCTGGGAATCTCTATGTTACGGAAAATTACCTGGCCTTCAGCAGCCTTCAGGAGGGACACTGCACCCTCCTCATCCCGCTCGCCGAGGTCAGTCGATCGAATCATTGTCTGGAAATAAGAGTAACTCCGACTTTTTTTCTATACTTTTGAAGAAGATTGTAGCATTAGTAACGTAATTGCATGGAAACGTAATTATGACCTCTTGGGACATTGTATTACAGGTGTGTTTGGTCTTTACTTGGCCTCTAATTGACAGTAGCTCTGAAGATGCGTTTGGTCCTCGTCTGTATTTTATTAGTTTTTATACCACAACGCTGCTGAATTCCTGATTCAGGTTGGTCAGAAGGTAGTAATTAACGTTCACCACCAACAGCTCTGATGTTCCAGCTGTAACAGGAGCGATAGGTTTATAGTAATGTGCTCATTCTAATATCGTTTCTATAGTAACAGCTCATTCACGGGGCGGATGCTCCACATAAACTGACTAATAATAAACGCATTAAAAAAAAACCCGTAATGTTATTTAACAAAAAAATGCCCCAGTTGTTGATGTAAGGAGAGGTTTATGTAATGTTTGTGGAAGGAGTGTCCAGAGTACACAGGAAAGTCTTCAGGACACAGAAGTTTACACTTTCTGGTTTCTCAGTAACATGACAAGAAGCGGGGTTTTTTTTTTTGGTTTTTTTTTTTTTTTGCCAACTTCAAGAGAGAGAAATGAGTGGCTGGTGAGAGAACATCTGTTTATAGCTGCTAAGATGAAAGCGAGAACAGGAAATCACTTTGTCTCTTGGATGTTCTACAACATAGATTCTGATGTGTAAGAGGAATAAAACAGTCTGACACACAGCTATAGGAAAATGCTCACCTTGTCGTTCATTAGTTTCCTATAACAGTATGACCCCCAACTGTTTTATTCCTTCTAAATATGCATGTGTTAGAAGGGCTGCAGCTGTAACGGATTGTAACGGATTGTAACAGGTGTGACGTGTGCTTTCAGGTGCAGTCTGTGGAGATAGCAGAGAGCACTGGAGCTCTGCCAAACCCTGTGATCATCAGCGTGCGCTCGAAGCGGGCTTTCCAGCTGATCGAAGTGGCGCGGCGAGACCAGCTGGTGGACAGTCTGAATGCCCGTCTCCGAGTGCTGCGCTGGCACAGCAACCGCAAAAAGACTCTGGTACAGTGGAGCAATGTGGATCATGTTGTCATGCAAATTTCAAAAATGAGACTTTCTTGTGTAATTGTGCGTGTTTGTGTGCAGATTTCCTCCACTCCATATTATACGTTTTGCTACGACACGGACGACACTCTCCATCCCGTTATTCTCGAGGAAGCGTTAATCACCACATTCCATACCAGCCAATCGGAATCCTCCGAGCTCAGGCGCGTGAGTATCGGACTCAACCCTGGGCCAAGGGAATTATTTATTGTACTTTTTGTTACGTCTTGGAAAATTCTCTTCTCCACTGAACTCTCTGCTGCATGTTCCTTTCTTAAAAAGTGCATTAGGACGCACCTCTGCCACCCCAGTATCCATGCTTGTCCCCTAATCTAACTGCTTGTGTGTGTTTCAGCTGTGGGATGAGCACTTTGAGGAGTTTGGCCGCGGCGTGCACATGTTCCACACTGAGAAAACGCGGAAACTGGTGGCTGCGGGCATCCCGGAGTCGCTGCGTGGAGAGATGTGGCTCACCTTTTCAGGTTAGAGAGCTGGACCAGTAAAAGTTTTGTGTGAGAGAAAGAATGCTATAAAGGGAGCAAGTGTGTGAGTGAGATAGGAAAGAGAAGGATGAGAAGTGATAAAGAAAGGTGTGTGTGTGTGTGTGTGTGTGTGTCTGTGTGTGTCTGTGTGTGTATGTTCCAGATGCACGGTCCTCTCTGAACACACACTCTTACTCTGATTTGCTGGCGGAGAGGACAAACGAGCAGACGAGCGACGAAATCGAGAGAGACCTGCGGCGCTCGTTGCCTGAACATGTTGCATTTCAGAGTGAGACAGGCATCGCGGCGCTGCGCCGCGTACTCAATGCCTACGCTTTCCGCAACCCGGGCATCGGCTACTGCCAGGTAAACACACACACACACACACACACACACACACACACAGTGTCTGGCTCTGGTTATATCTGTTCAATCGGTGTATAACGAAGCAGCTCTACCAGCATCTGGAAGAAGGCTAAGGCGTATCTGGGCCACGTCTAACTGATTCATGAACAGTTAATTCCCACAAGTCATTAGACTCTTAGTCTGGTGGCCTTTCATTTCACCCTGCTATGCTACCTGCTCCACCCCCAAGTACACGTTCATACTACTGCTCAGGAGACTGCCTCAGCACTGAGAAGACGTGAGGAAGAAACCTTCAGAACCAGTTTCAGATAGGGAACTCCTGCTCATCACACCAGATAGTGTGATTATAAATCATTTATTTTCTATAACTGTAGACTATAGAGTCAAGCAGTGCTAAGTGTTTTGGTGCCCTGAAAGGAGCTTGAGTTAAATTATTAGACCCAGTACACCACAGACCTTTTGTATGGCTGAGGGTGAATGAGCAAGAAGAACACGAATGTCTGAATATTATAGTTTGTGAATGGCAGAAATCTTGTTTTGCCTTGTATAATCTCCCACTTACGAGGACTCCTGCTTGCATACCATGCAGTTGCGTGAAAATGTTTAAATTGGGTAGGACATTGGGTAAACCTGTTTAGCCGTTGGCAGACGATTGCTGGATCCACAGTATTTAAAGCCATTGTCACATTTATGTAGACAGTGAAGACGTCCTTGTTTTGTGCTGTCTGTGCTTCTCCTGGATTTATTGAATGGAAAATAGCATTCTAGATGTACTTCTGTTGGAGAATGTTCTCTGTGGTGTGTTGTTCGCTGACAAATGGTAGCACCTTTGTTCGTCACAGACAGGAAGGAGATGCTGCAGTGATTTTTCACCTTTATTCCACTCTTAGTAGATGCTCTCCAGTTGCTGTGTGCATTGGACGAAGTGGCGATGTTGCTGAGTAAAAAGGTTACCTCAACTGTGATTAAAAGAAAACACTGTAATTAAAAAAATTGAGACAAGAAACCTCGTTCAGTTCTCTGCTTCTTACGGGTTTGGTCTCATGTGCTTGTGTGTCCAGTCTATGAACATCTTAGCATCAGTGTTGCTGCTCTACACAAGAGAGGAAGAAGCGTTCTGGCTGCTGGTCACAGTGTGTGAGAGAATGCTGCCCGATTACTTCAACCGCAGAGTCATCGGTGAGTGTGCGTATGTGTGAAAAGAACAGTGTCGAGGTATTTATAGCAGAGCTGCTCAATTTGTGGCTTTGCTCAGTGTTACCAGTACAGTACATTAATAATTAGGTCAGTGGAAGGTCCTCACAAGGATAGTAAGACAAATCTGTGTGTGTTTGTGTGTGTGAGATTAGGTGCATCTGATTAAATTTAATGTAGTGGCAAAAGTAGGGGTATGTTGGCTGTTGTTCAGAAGTGTGGAAAGTGACTCGTTATAAGAGAAAGAGAAACTTGGATATTTTCTTCTCTCTCTCTCTCTCTCTCTCTCTCTCTCACTCAGGTGCTCAGGTGGACCGCTCTGTGTTTGAGGAGCTGATACGTGAGCGATTGCCGCACCTGGCCGAGCGCGTCCCGGACCTCACCGCTCTCTCATCACTCTCGCTCTCCTGGTTCCTCGCTCTGTTCCTCAGCGCTGTTCCATTCCGTAGCGGCCTGCGCATCCTCGACTGCTTCTTCTGCCACGGCGTCAAAATCATCTTCCAGCTGGGCCTCGCTGTGCTTGATGCTAACGTTGATGAAATTTGTGCTAGCACCGACGATGGTCAGTCTCTGATGATACTGACCAGGTACGTACACACACACACACACCCCGATTTATTCCCAACATTACTCTTGCTGTTTAAGCCTTCTGGGCTCTCAGTGTGCGCTAGAGATGGCGTGATGTATCTTTTTTAATCGTTATCCTTATCAACGCTGATATATTGCACATAGTTAGGATCCTTGTTTTGTTATAAATATGGGAGCATGTCGATGTTTATGTAGTTTTCATGCTGGACCAAGTAACATGGACCTGCTTTTAGTTAAACTAAATTTTAAATTTAGTATGTAAGCATTCAGTCTGACAATAAATTTGGATAATAAATATTATAAAATATATACAAAATATTTCTTTCCTGAATTTCTTTTTATATATTTATTATATTTTAGTACAGTATTTTTTCCATAATGTGAAGATGTACATATAATTTAAAAGAATATAATTTACAGTGGTAAAGAATAACTGACTTCACACATCACAGATTTTAACTGTGTGTGTGTGTGTGTGTTTTAGTTTCCTGGAGCGTGTCCGAGACGATGAGGGGTCATGTGTGAATTCTGAAGAGACGGGGCCTGAGGGACACATACAAATCAGTACTCTCATTAGTGATGCATATGAGGTGTGTGTGTGTGTGTGTGTGTGTGTGTGTGTGTGTGTGGTGCCAACCATAAATTAACGTCTATAAAAAAAAAAAAAAAAAAAAACTGTTTCATTTATTTAATGTTTATCAGGTTTTTATTACATACCAGATATAAACAGACAGATTATTAAAGTGTGTTTGTGTGTGTGTGTAGAAATTTGGGGACCTGACGGTAAAGCAGCTGGAAAGGATGAGATCGAGACACAGAATCCAAGTGCTGCAGGCCCACGAGGACACCTCTAAAGAGAACACAGTGAGACACACACACACACACACACACACTGATATTTCCAAATAACCATTTGAGGAGCCAAAATTCAAATATTTACCTTCAATAAAGCGTTTGCTGTACGTTCAGTATTTCTGTTTCTTATTACGCTTCCCACCACAGTGCTGCTGAATTCTCGAATCTGATTGGTCAGATTAGTTGAATTCTCGAATCTGATTGGTCAGAAGGTGTTAATTTTCTATAACAGCCGTTCTGACAGTAGTAGGAGACAAATCACAGGTTCATATTCATCTAGTCTAATAAGAAATGGATTCTGAAAGGTGTTTTTATTTAAGCAAAATGTATCATCATTGCTGATGTTGGAAAACTAATCAGGTGTTTTATTCCTTATTGAATGGGTCAGTCATACAAACACGTGCGTCGCCACCAGCAGGAAGAAAAGTTAACTGCAGAGCGATTATTGACTCATCAGTCGATTTAGCTTCCCAAATGAAATTTTATTTGATTTCCGCTAGCAGTTTTATCGCTCGGTACATTACGTTTCTAATATCAAAGCGTTAAAAAACAGTAATGAGCAATTTTCACGCCAACACACGTATTCTGATTGATTTAGTGCATAATCTATTCCCCAAATTACACTCACTTTCGAGGCAGTTAACGTGCAGGTTATTTGTGGCATGTGCTCGAGCTTCCTGAATGTAAAGGAATACACATTGGTTACGAACGGATTTATGCGTAAATCATTCATATGAATGTTTACACAACAAAAATTTGGTATTCGTGAAAATCCTGTAAGTTCTGAAAAACGTTTGTATCCTACTCGTGCTCCTGAGTGTGTGCAAACGTACGCATAAGAAGACTAACTAATGTAAACCTCAACTTGATCGACTTCAGATTATATAATTTGCATGGATTACTGCATTTCTAAATATGGAATATATAGTGTTGAGTTGAAACTGCTGATTTTTATTACAGCGTTTAGCAGATGCGTCCATCCAGAGCAACTTACAGAAGCTCTCTGGAGTCTCTATCAAAAACACATCCTCATGCTAGTTCAGTAGGTCAATAAAATAATCATTTAATTATGACTAAAGAAATGCCGGTCAATTAAAATGACTTCGATTTCAAGCTTTACCCTGATTGTTCATTTCCTGCTCCCAGTGGACTGTGCACTCGACCCTTTATGGAGGTTTGTGGGTGTCACGAAATGCAAGTGAGCTGTGTCAGGAACGCTCTTTTGCTCTTTACAAGTGATCAACATATGCACATGAGTACAAAAAAAAAATCTGCATTTCCAAAACTTTTGGAAATCTCTTGGAAAATGTTAATTGTACGCTGTAAGCAGTGCCGCAAGCACGATACTGGGCTTTTTACAGGGAAGTTGTTTACCGTATTTCTTTGCTCACGCATGGCCACGCTTATTTACCTTTATGTAAATAAGAGTGGCCATGCGTGAGCAAAGAAATTTAGTATGTGTGGGATTAATCAGTGTCCACTGCCTACACTTGTGTGATAAATGCCCATTTTCTCATGCGCAAACTTGCACCAGACATGCCTGGTTTTAAAAAAATTCTTTTAAAAGGTGTTATTTTTCACCAAACACACACTCTCTTCACTCCCATACGAATATCTGTATTATTTTACTATAGGATGATTGTTATTTATTTGCGTGTTATATATTATTTGATGTTGTTGTTTCCGTAGCTGCGTCTTGTCTCGGCTGGTGTCTCGCTCTCTCAGGAGAATCTATCAGAACTCTACGACCTCTTTAAGGTGTGTCTGATATTGCCATGTAATTAATGATTGTTTGCCTGTTTCCTGTATGAAAAAAATAAATCACTTGTAATAAATGGACTGTGTGTGTGTGTATGTGTGTGTCAGACGGAACATTTCATTAACCTGTACTGGGGAGACGGAGTGTGTTCTGCCTGTCCTGAACAGTACCAAGTGGACCGAGCCCAGTTTAAGAGCCTCTACCAGCTGCTGATGCCTTGGCAGTGTGGATCACACACAGATACAATGGCACAGAGAACCTTCAACCTGCTGGACCAAGATGGACAAAACCATATCACATTCAGCCAGTTCGCCCACTGGATCGGTGTGTGTGTGTGTGTGTGATATAAATACACCCCATAACTGTTTATTTTCCTATAATAGCATGTTTCATCATGTTTTATTCCTTCCATCATATCACACAACCAATCAACAGCAGAGACGCTGTTTTTTTTCTTTCTTCATGTGACTGAGAATAAAGGAGATTATCATCATAAACAGGTTTTACTCCCCTGTCTGTCTCTCTGTCTCTCTCTGTGTGTGTAGACACCCTGTACTGTGAAGAGCTGAATGAGAAAGTCCGGCTTCTCTATCGTCTCCACATTCCACCCGGTGAGTTTAGCACTCGATAACTGTAAAAACTAGCATTGATGCGAGCTGTACATCACAAGTCCATTACTGAGAGAAATTAATACAACTTTTGTCAAATCATATTTCTCAGTCTCTCATAGAAAAGAGAAGCAAATAAATAAACTGAACCCATTAGAAATGTAGCGAGTTCTAGTAAATTCTGTTTGTTTTATAATGAAAGCCCTTAAAACCGCAAATACGTTTTTCTTTCCATTGTTCTTGTTGCTTGTAGCCCTGACTGAGAACGAAGACAATCCTTCTCCTGTGAAGGCTCCCATCCTTTCCACCAACAGACCTCTCTGCGTCAACCTGCCCAATGGTACCCAACGTTAAGTAACATTTGATGTAAAGAAAAAAAAATATATATATCCAGAGTAACCACAGTAGTAAATGTTGAGTTTTAGTACAAAGTTTCCTGGAAAACTCAAGGGATCACATTTGTCACCTGGCAGATGCCCTTATCATGATCTCATTTATACAGCTGAGGGTTTAGGGCCTTCCCCAGGGGCCTAGCAGTGGCAGCTTGGTGGTGCTGGGATTTGAACTCACAACCTTCTGCTCAGAAGTCTAACATCTTAGCCACTAAGCTACCATCTCCTGCGATTGTCGACATTCAATTTTTAAATAGGGCTGCTAGTTATTTAATGATGTTTATTGTACAAATAAACCCGTAAACTTCGCTGTAGGAATGAGTGTCTCCTCATTGAGCTTTCACAGCTCACACAGATCATAGTGAACAGTAGTTCAGTTTTCAGTAGAACATAAACAGTTGTGAATAAGTAAAACATAGTATGCATATTGAACAACGTGAATATGCAGAGGCGTTCCTGGTACTCCACACAAATCCTGTGCAGGTTTGTTAGAGCAGAGAAATAACTGTGCCTCATATCCTGCTTTATCGCTCCTCTGTGTTTTTTTATTTGCTTGAAAAAAACAACTTGAATTTGAATTTTAAAGGCTTCCCAAGGGAGAGACAAACATCATGGAGCTCTTCACCCAATCCAGTGCAAATAAATTACAGTTAACCTGAGAAAGCTGATGAGGACTTGGATTTGCAATTGTTTTTCAGGAGAGGGGAAAAGCTACGAAGAGCAGCTGAAGCAGATGTTGAAGGACTTGGGCAAGGAGAAAGACAAAGGCGTGGAGAAACCCCTCCCTCATATGAAACAAGTGAGTCCTGGTTGACCAGGCCGGATTGGACCGGATCGGACCGGATCAGATCAAGTCCTGGTCAGCCAAGCCAAGATAAAGTCTTTCAGCCCAACTAAGTGAGATCAGATCATTTCCAGTCAAGTCCAGACGAGCTGCCTGTTGCACAAGCTGAACATAAAGTCAGGGTATAAAGCTGTTCCTAAACCATACGCTCAATCTAGTTAGTTTAAAACTTCTACATATGTGAATGAGACATGTCGAGACGCAGGACAGCAGTTAATGTCCGTCTATTTTCAGTGTAATATATATATATATATATATATATTTCAAGGTAGTCTTCTAAAGCATCCTCTCCTTTTATACTGGTATGTGCCTGTTCCGTCAGTATTTCAGTAGTGATCCATAGCAACGACAAATACATATGGCCTGGAAACCTAATCTGCATTTGATGATATAAATGTAAATCTACGTAAATTACGTTTATGGTAAACTTTTATAAATATTTTGTGGTGTATACTCCCTTGTCAGGATCTCAGTTTGATGACATTTTGCACTACCCCAGGAAAGAGTTTATCACCTGCTGATACAAAACTAGACCATTTGTAGTCTTATAATCTCTTCCAGTTTTACATGTTCTGTTACAGAAGCTGTATTTCTGCTACAGTTTGAAGCCAAAGGTTTACCTAGTCTAAAGATATCCAAACTCATTTCACAAATCCACACATTTCAGGTTACCATACATTCCTTGTCTTTAATTCATTCAGGGCATCTCCTTTTTTCCATAAGAGGAATGAATGACTATCGATTTGAAGAGCTCGTCCTAGCAAAATATGAAGAAAACAAAATGGATTTTCACTCTGCACATTGCAGCATTGTTCAGAATTACACAGTAGTTTAGTTTACGGTCAACACTTCACCTACTAGGGGGTATAACTTACAGTGCCTTGCAAAAGTATTCACCCCCTTTGCCTTTTTCCTAATTTGTTGCATTACAACCTGGAATTTAAATGGATTGATTTTCAGATGATTTACATTTGATTTACACAACATGCTTACAATTTCTGAGATGAAAATATTTTTTTATTGTGAAGCAAACAAAAAAAAAGAGACCAGAAAACTTGGGTGTGCATAACTATTCACCCCCTGAAAGTTAATACTTTGTAGAACCACCTTTTGCATCAATTACAGCTGCAAGTCTCTTTGGGTATGTCTGTATGAGCTTAGCACATCTAGCCACTGGGATTTTTGCCCATTCT
>CM075007.1:976087-990420 GCA_037576675.1 Pangasius sanitwongsei
ATACTTCTATGTTCATATTTATGTTTAACTTGTATGTAGCACCGTGGTCCTGCGAGCCACGACATTTCGTTCCACTAAATGTCCACACATGTAGCAGAATGACAGTAAAGCTCGACTTGACTTACAAATAGTTTTGAGCTTCTTTTTGCCAGACGATGGCTGAAAACTGCTGTCCATTCTAGGGTTCGTTTTACAGCACTGGCTTGATTTTACAGCAAGAGGTTGAAAGAAATCCGCTGAAGCCTTCCTGCATAGGTTAGGATGCTTATGAATAGGTTCGAGCTTCTGTTTGCCTGTCAATGAGAGAAAACTGTTTATTGCCGTGAATTTACAGCTTTACAGCAGGGGTGGT
This sequence comes from Pangasius sanitwongsei, assembly GCA_037576675.1. NCBI lineage: Eukaryota > Metazoa > Chordata > Actinopteri > Siluriformes > Pangasiidae > Pangasius > Pangasius sanitwongsei. The sequence goes on from CM075007.1 coordinate 976,440, forward strand.
TCCCGTAGTCGTGGCCGAGTGGTTAAGGCGATGGAGTAGAAATCCATTGGGGTCTCCCCGCACAGGTTCGAATCCTGCTGACTATGGCAGAAGGTTCGATCATTTAAATAGGATACAAACCAATTTAAAAAACGTGTATCCCAATTTGCTCTAAGTTATTTTAAAAAATGCCATGATCGAGAGTGTCAAATGCCGCACTGAGATCCAGCAAAATTAAAACAGCACAATTGCCGGAACTGACAATCAACAATAAATCGTTTAATACATTTAGCAATGCAGATTTTGTACTGTGTTGAGGTCTGAAGCCAGACTGATATTTATCGAAATTACCATTTTCCTGTAGAAAAGAAGAAAGCTGATTAAACACAACCTTCTCCAAGACTTTTGATAAAAATGGTAATTTAGAGATGGGACGATAATTATTTAAAACTGTTGGATCAAGATTTGGTTTTTTGAGTAGAGGCTGCACAGTGGCATGCTTAAAATAAGATGGGACTATTCCACTGATTAAACTGCTATTAATTATTGACAGTAAACTAGGACTAATAGTGTCAAGTGTCTCTAATAAAAGACGAGGAGGAACAACATCCAATGAACAAAAACTGGGCTTCATTTTATGAATAATTTGCACCAAGTAACTGTGAGACACTGGAGTAAATTCACATAAATATGTAGAAATTGATGTGGACTGAGGGAAGTCCGGAGAAGAGGGAACAATACTTGATCTTATAACATCAATCTTGTCAGTAAAAAACTTAAGAAAGTTTTCACAGGCCATAAGAGACGGATCAGGATATAAATTAGACATCAGATTTAGCACACTATTAATATTATTAAATAATATTTTTGGACTATGAGCGTTTTTAGCAATGAGATCAGAGAAATAATTCGCCTTTGCAATCTTAACAGTTTTTTGATATTGAATCATACACTCTTTAACGCAATCATATGATATTTGTAATTTATCCCTCTTCCACTTCCTTTCCTCTTTTCTCCATTTCTGTCTAATCACCCTAGTTTCATCATTAAACCAAGGATGTACATGACTTCTAGGTTTTTTCAATTTAAAAGGGGCAACAGCATCAAGTATATTTGAACATAGCCCATTAAACTTATTAATTAACTCGTCAAGATTAGCTCCAAGACAGTTAGACTCTATTTCATGAGTTGTAGGGAAAATAATACACGCATATAAAAATTTTCCAAATGTGGATGAGTTAAAAGAGCGAGAATACCGGCCTACCGAGGCATGGTGTGGTACCGAACTAGGAACAGCTATGTTAAAAATAATAGACTTATGATCAGACAGAAAAAATTCTTTGATACCTACATCACTGACTAAAAGGCCGTAAAATAAAATTAAATGAAGTGTGTGCCCTTGGTTATGAGTGGGACCAACAACAGATTGTATAAGATTGAAGGTGTCAATAATTTGTAGAAACTCTTTAACCATAGGCTTCGAGGGACAACAAACATGTATGTTAAAATCGCCCAATATCAAGAGCCTATCTGCATTTGGCACAACAGAGGATAAAAAATCTGAAAACTCACTTATAACATCCTTATTGTACTTGGGGGTCTATATACAAATATACATAACTGTGTATTACAGCCATCCATCTTAAATAACTGAACTTCAAAACTAGAAAACAATTCTGAGGCAAGCAGACAGCATTTTAAATTATTTCTATAGATAGTAGCTAAGCCCCCACCACGACCGTCTTCCCTTGTCGTGTTAAAAAAGTTATAATCTTTAGGACAAACTTCAGAGAGTGGACCAAGTTCACCAGCATTTAGCCACGTCTCAGTCATGAACAGGAGGTCCAACTCATGAGATAAAATTTGTTCATTAATTGCAAATGTCTTGTTTGAGATCGATCTTACGTTTATCAACGCCATCCTCACTTCAGTGAGGTCCGTTTCCTGATGAGTGGATTGATGGTAATATGGTGTAGGATTATGTTGATCGTCCGACGATGGGGAATAATCCAATGAACGAAGGTTGCGGGGATTTACTCCTCTTCTACAGACCCGTAGTCTAGGAGAAGTACTCCTTGACGAGAGCACCGATCCTAGTTGTTCCGGATAAACAGACACGGCACCACGTTTGAGAGACCATGAATACGAAAACCGGCCGTGGTCACAGCTGGAAGCCAGACTCTAAGGGTTTAGGGTTCGTTTTACAGCACTGGCTTGATTGTACAGACGAGTGGTCTAAGACGCTGTTGCTTCTGAACTGAAACATATTCAGAAATTCTGCCTTGCTGTGTTGTTAACGTAAAACCTAAGCACGGTCCCTAACTGAAGCCTATAAATTCTGAACTGAAACATATTCAGAAATTCTGAACTGCCCACTGAAGCAGTTCGTGAACGTGAGCACGAGACCTGGGCATGGGCAACCTCAGCATAAGACCTGGGCATGGTCTGCGACTCAACTTACCTTCTGTCGCGTGTGTCAGGATGGCCAAGCGGTCTAAGGTGCTGCGTTCAGGTTACAGTCTTCCCTGGAGGCGTGGGTTCGAATCCCACTTCCGACATTTGACTTTGCTGCGCTTTGGTGGACTTCCCATACCGAAGTATATTGTTTCATGTTGAAAGAAATCTGTTGAAGCCTCCCTGCTTAGTTTAGGATGCTTATGAAGAGGTTTGAGCTTCTGTTAGCCCAGTACCATTGTAGTCGTAGCCGAGTGGTTAAGGTGATGGACTAGAACTCCACTGGGGATCTCCCTGTGCAGGTTTAAATCCTGCCGACTATGTCTGAGATTTGTTGTGTAAAAGGTACTGACCCTTGAATGACAGACAATGAAGTGGTTCAAAATCCAGGTGTGTATACTTTTTTTTAAAAAAAAAAAAAAAAAAGCTGCTGCTGCTGGGTCAAAGCCCGGTTATAAAACACTATGCATTTCTTTGGCTTTGTACTCATTACTTTGCACGACGACAATAAAGTTGACTCTAATACTGACCCTGGAAGCTAATAATAGAACTGTGTACTGGTCGGTGCTGCACTGGGACTCACTGTGCCCATTGTCTGTCCCAGTAGTCATCGTGCTGTCTGCACGTATATGCACTTTATGTATAATTTATGTAGTCCCTTGCAGTTCTGTTTGTCTTGTGTAGCACCTTGGTCCTGGAGAAACGTTTTGTGTCACTATGTACTAACTGGCTGTATATGGCTGAAATGACAAACTCCACTTGACTTGACTAATAGAGATGCCGGTGAGGGGGGGGTGGCAAGATTTTTTTTTGTTTTCCTCAGGGGGGAAAAAAAAAAAAAGCAATGCAAAACCAATTTCTTTACAGAATTTTATTACAATTTGTCATGAGGTGTACATTAGTTTTCATCCACATTGACAGTCTGGAGACCTGCAAAAGAAATGAAAAGAGCCAAATTAGAGAATCTTAAATAACTGATTTAAAAATTTTTTTTAAACTATGTGCCAGTAAAGTACAAGCTGCCTTCACATTCTGTCTGCTGCTGTTACGACGCTAATTTCCACTCGGGGAGTCGTGACGGACACAAACTAATTGCAATCCCATAAATATTAACAAAATGACTCGGACATGACTGTTACCTACAAAAGCTCATCTCAGAACAACTGACATCTTTATCAAAAATCTCACACACACGAGAACACGAAGAAGCGTGACGACACCTCGGGTCAGAATTCAATATAGAGCGATTTTAACAACAGGCATCATTACAGAGCAGAAATCCGACTGCACAAGCCAGTAAAGAAACGATCCCTGTGAGACGCTCCACTGAATATTCCAGCTCTGTGCGGTTACTTCTTTATCATGACCTCAAACCTGACTCTGTCCAAACGAGTTAAAATCAGCGGCGTGTGCTCGGCTCTCTCACCTTTGTACGTGGTGACGGGGACGTACGTGACGAGTGTGTACAGCTTGTTGGGTGAATCTTCATCTTCGTTGCGCTTCCTGGACAAACGCACACGCATGCGGTACGGGACGTTCCTGATGACACAAACACACACACGTCAAATAAAAAGTCATCGTTATCTATCTGGGTGACTCGGGCGGAGCCCTGAGCACAGGAAGGCCTGTTGTCCACCACTCTGATGGAGCATGATGGTGAAATCAGGTTATTCTGGGTGCAGTGTGTGTTACCTGACTCCCTTCGCCCACACGGCCTTGTTCAGGCGGGTGTCGATGCGAACGTCGGGCGTGCCCATCTCCTTCATGGCGAACTTGCGGATTTCCTTAATGGCGCGAGGGGCTCGCTTCTTGAAGGAGCTGCAGGACAGACGATCAGGTTTAGTACAATTCATCTCACCTTCTCACACAAGATGATGTCTAACAGATCCTCCTAGAGGCGTGAAAAGCCTGATTAACAGATATGAACAGTCTGCGTTACCGTTTTCATGATACCGTTTCGTAAAAACACAGGAGTTCACGTAGTAACGTTGATTGTTTAATCTGCGGCTCCCTCTCAAATCCGACACCATCCACTACAGCCCTGTAGCACCCTGCTCCTGCTCACCCGATTCAACTTAACCCGCTAATTAACTGCCCTTCCCGAGCTGAAGTGTGTGTGTGTGTGTGTGTGTTAGTATCAGCAAACTGCAGTGTTTGTAGTCCAGTAACATCTCAAATTGGACGCTGATGATTTGTCGATCACAGCGTGTCACCTCATGCCTCCAGAACAGTTTCCTCTGCAAAACCCAGTTAAAACCCAGTGTTCCCATTCCACATGTCAGTATTCAGTGGTTGCAGCACATCACGGTACTAATGCACTACATCTCCACAATACTCACACTAACGCACTGTGATTCTGGACTCTACTAATCAAAGTGATGGTTTATAAATAAAGACCCTACAGGTTCTACTGTTTTTATACAAGAACGGCGCTATTAAGCTCTTTTCTCCCCTCATGCCACTTTTTTCTCGGACTAGCTGGTCCATATTCACGTTGGCTTCCTGCATTACCCACAATGCCGTTCGACGACCTCCTGATAAGGGTGCCAGTGGGATTTCGAATAACTCATCATTTCCGACCTCTGGTCAGGAAAAACCAAATAAAACGCCCCTCAACTCGGCATTCCTACTCGGGAAGCTGTCGGTGAGTTATACTGCGCTAGTTTTAGCTTTAAACCAACACACAGACGCAGTCGCTTGTTAAATCTACAACTCTGGATCTACGGGTCACTGTTCTGAGGAGGAAAATGGACGTCACTCACAGTTAGCTGACCAGCTTGTTGCTAACAAACGATGAACATGCGTCGAACGCAGTAGCCCTCGCTTCATTTCTAACTAGAAAGCGATGCAGCGGCGCTTTAGTCCTCACCTCCTCATCAGTACAGATCAGCCGCCAAAGCTTCAGCTCCGACGCTAACGCCGCCGCCATGCCGTAGATCACTAAGGCCGTCTGTAGATCAGTAAACCACTGTGTGCCCCTGACGCCGCTGTTTCCCCGCACAGAGCGCGGGAATTGACACTCAAAGTTCACTCGAGCTCAACACGGCTTTCATGCTCATCTTTCCTTAAAGCACAGCTAACAAGAAGAGCGTTCACACGTGACGTAGCAAAGACGCATGATTTCTCCCGTCTTCGCCTGGGGACTAGGACCTTTCATATTTAGATAAAAACTGGATTTAGAAACATGCAGCACTGGCCAGCTGTGAAAACGATCTGTTCCACTCAGAACTCGGAAATATCCGAGCTCCGACACGGAAAAGTGCACCGGCGCGATCAATCACCTCGGAAGTCCAACTCAGGAACTCGGGGAAACATCTACTTTGTTCGAAGAGCTCTGTAAGATCAGATGTGTGAGATGTAATTCCACTGATTTCAGGCTAAACTACAGGCCCACTAACGGATCGTTTTCATGATCAAACGTGAACAAGGCAGTTGATCTGCATTATACTTCACTTCTCTTTGTTAACTCATAAATATAAACTCATGCAGATCTTATTTGTGTGTTTATCAAACTCTGGGCTTTTTCCGAGACGAGGCACCGGAGCGATTTAAGATCTGGACTTGGGAAAATCCACTCGAAACTTTCAGAGTTCTGAGTAAAACTGATTGCAGCAGAAGTTTTCGAACATCTTGACGCAGGATCGGCTCACCCTCGCTGTAAAAGCAAGAAACACAAAAACTCCTAAAGCCGGCTGTACGCTGGACGACAATCGAGCCGATTTTACTGCCGCAGACTGTAAAATAATATTAATCGCCTCAACAGCAGCAGGAGAGTGCTTTCAGACCTCGCTGTGTTTAAAACCACGGCTTTACTGGCGTCTCGGAGGAGATGTGTCGAGTCCAGAGAGTTCACCGACATCTCCGCTACTTCTACGCCGGATCTCTCGTTAATACGGCGCTGAGAACGGTGCGCGAGACGATCGAGGCTGTGTCTTTAGATGACGATAATGAAACTCATCCTATTAAACGCCTCTACGGTGACGGCAGAGAAACACGACTGATAAATTATCACAGGATCAAAGAAAACGCAGCTCCAAGCTACAGATCACCTTCACTGACTACAGCACACACACACGTCAGTGTGATCTCACACACACACACACGTCAGTGTGATCACACACACACACACACGTCAGTGTGATCACACACACACACATCAGTATGATCTCACACACACACACACACACACATCAGTATGATCACACACACACACACACACACATCAGTATGATCACACACACACACACACATCAGTATGATCACACACACACACACACACCAGTATGATCACACACACACACACCAGTATGATCACACACACACATCAGTATGATCACACACACACATCAGTATGATCACACACACACACATCAGTATGATCACACACACACAGGAGTTTACTGCACTGTGACAGCATCTTCAGCTCCTGCAGTAACACAGCTGTAACATGCAGAGGGTGTGCTGGAGGGCGAGCTAAAGTTAGTGCCCCCCCTCGACAGAGACCGACAGACAGAGAGAGAGAGGGGCAGAGAGAGAGAGGGAAAAACAGAGACACAGGCAGAGACAGAGAAGTGTGTGTAAGTGTGTGTGTGCAGCTCCGCACTCACATGCCGTGGATGCGCTTGTGGATGTTGATGGTGTACTCCCGGGTCACCACCTCGTTAATGGCGGAGCGCCCCTTCTTCTTCTCGCCTCCTTTCTTAAGCGGCGCCATCTGAGTTATTTAGTAACAAAAAGAACAACAACAACAACAAAAAAAAGTATTATTTAATATAAACACACGCAGTGCTGAAGCGCTACAGCCTGGGCTTAGCTAGCACCCTGACTAGCATCCAATACATCCGGCTTTAACACAAAAATCCGTCATCAAAAATCACAAATATTTCAAGCTGCGCCATTTTAAACACCTTATAAACATTTATAGAGTAAAAACGCGCGGTTTTATTTATTAAAACATTACAGATGAAAGTGGATTTGTGAACGAGGCTCAGCTTAGCTATACTCACTCTGTTCGACGAACTTCGAAAAGGAAGAAGCAAAGGATTGTGGGTAATACAAAAAGGGGGTTAGGAGCGGTTTACTTCCGGGTTGAAATAGTTATTATTTATTTTTTTAACAAATAAATAGCGTTGTAACAAAAAAATGCATGTTGACAATTTAATTATAAATGTGCTAATATATATACATATATATAAATATGTACATTTATTTAAAAAAAACAAGAACGTAAAAAAAAATTAACCGTATTGAACGACAGTTCCCATGAGGCATTTCGGCACGCCGCCGCAAGGGTTTGTGGGAGACAGTGAGCCGTTTGTTTGCTTTTGAGCCGACCAGGTTAAGGTGTGAAAGTAAACGTTTGGTTTCGGTATGTTTTTGGGATATTTGCGTTGTTGCTAAGGCGTTATTAAGATCGTAGTCAAGTGTTTTGTGATGATGAAGTTTGCTGAATCGTCGCTAATTAAAATAAATAGCTAGCGTTAGCCTGGCTGTTGTCGTCGCCGCTGCTGCCGCTGCTGCGCGAGCCGAAAAACTCGAGTCAGTGTTTGTTTGTTTGTTTATTTGTTTGTTTGTCTGAGAGGGAGGGAGAGAGGGATGACTCTGGCGCCGAAGGAGCTGACCACACTCCTGGGCCTGCTCTCGGAGGAGGCCTGCGCCGGCAGCTCGTTTGAGAGCCTCGCGAGCGCCTTCCACCACTGCTTCGGTAAAGCCGAGCACTTCCGGGTGGGTTCCGTGCTCGTGCTCCTGCTGCAGCACGCAGACCTGCTTCCGGGTTCCGCTCAGCGTCTCGCCGCGCTCTACCTGCTGTGGGAGATGTACCGCACCGAGCCGCTCGCCTCCAACCCCTTCTGCGCCGTGTTCGCGCACCTGCTCAGCCCCGGCAAGGACGAGCACGAGAGGCACCTCTCCGGTGGGTAATAATTATAATAAACAAATAATAACAATAATATCATCATTATTACTGTTATTGTTATTATTAGTGTAACTGTGACAGGCACTTCTCAGGTCTCACTGTCATCGTCATGGGCATGTTTTATCACTGTCTTCAATACTGTGTGTGTTATATTCAAGATAAAACACGAGCCAGATCATCATCATCACAGATGAAGCGAATAACGCCGATTGAGTCTCGTACTTACGGCGCGTGTGCAGATCTGGGATTGTATCAGACGGTAAGCGAGCAGTCGGTTCTCGGAGCCGACGTCTCGGATGAGGGAGAAAGGGGCAGGCGTGGCGACCTGAGCCACTTCGACACAGACCGAGTCAATGCAGCCAGCATGCACTGATCCCACAGAAGAGCCACTGTGATAGAAAGGAGTCAGAACACACAGTGTGGCGCAGCTTGATGCGTATGGAGCTGCATAGCTGCAGAACGGTCAGAGCGCCCATGCTGACTCCTGTCCACCACCGAAAGCTCCTACAATGGATACATGAGCATCAGAGCGTCATGCGGACAGCCGTGTGTGTGTGTGTGTGCGTGCGTGCGTGTGCGCATGTGTGTCACTTACCTGGGGAAGAGATGCACTACGGGAAGAAGGTGAGCTGGCGGAGGCAGTGTGATGATCTGGGCAATGTTCTGCTGGGAAACCTCGGGTCCTGACCTTCACGTGGATGTTACTTTGGATGTTACTTGGACTTGATATTGTTTGGACAGTGTTTAATACACACAGTAAAAAAAAAAAAAAAAAGACTGAGCTCCACTGCTTTAAAACTTCAGATCAGTTAAACAGAGCCCTAACTGAGAGATCTAAAACTGCTTTGTTTCTGGTGTCACACTTTTATTTTTCTGTGGTAGGGTTGACATTTGCGTTGGCTTTGTCCTGCATCACATCACATCGCATAGCCGTATGTAGGTGAATATTTTTTTATTTTATTTTTATCACTTGTATTTTTACTGTTTGTCCAGGTTTCCTTCCCCCAGTCACTCTGCCTGAGAAGTTTTTCCTCTCCCAGCTGATGCTCGCTCCTCCTCGGGAGCTCTTTAAGAAAACGCCACGGCAGATCTCCTGCATGGACGTGAGCTCGGCGCCGCAGAGCGTCGACATCAGCGGACTGCAGCTCGCTCTCGCTGGTAAGCAGCGTTTTTCTGTGAACAGAAACAGAGTGAAGTGCCTTTTTTCAGTGTTGCAGAAAGCACTAAAAATGTTTTTGTGTGTGTGTGTGATCCAGAGCGTCAGTCGGAGCTTCCCACCCAGAGCAAAGCCAGTTTCCCCAGCCTCCTCAGCGACCCCGACCCTGACTCCTCCCACTCAGGCTTTGACAGCTCCTTAGCCAATCAGATCACAGAATCGCTGGTCACAGGGCCACGCCCACCTCTGGAGAGTAAGAGCACTTCCCTTTTATTTTATTTTATTTTATTTAATTTCAAATTCTACCTAGGCTGCTGGATTCTGGGACGTAGTGGCGTTTTTGGTGATGAAGAAGCAAAAAAAAAAAAAAAAGCCCTCACAGAAATAATCAGAGAGTGCAAAAGCCCACCTTCCAACCTTAAGCCCAGGAAATAACACTTTTATCAGGACAAACTTTGAAAGACTTGTTTTGTAAGAAGGACCCAGGAAAACCTTTGACCTTTTTATCACCAGTAAGAGGAAAAGAATCTTTTATAGAGTTGTCATGTTGTACAGAAATGTTTGATTAATGTCTGGATTTGGTATGAAATAGCCATTGGAGCTGGTATGGCAATAAACATAAATACAAACGAACAGGCTTTTGTCAGACTTATCATTCCCCAAATCAGCAAAAATAAATCTGTAGAGAAATTTGTCACCTCCGTGTCTGCTGCTTAAACCCTCTAGTGCCACCAACAGCCCGCATTTGAGCTTTACGTTTCTGTTTGTGTCTTCTGAACCGACTTTTATTCAGCAGTGTTTTGGAATTGAATAAATAGTTAATGCAGATGTAGTTAACATCTAAACAAATATTAATTAAAGCATCTGTTAGTTACATCAACATTACATTTATTAATGCTGAAGTTCATGCTTTGTTAAAGTAAATAATGTTAGTTAATAGGAACGTTAATATAAAGCACTACAGTTTTTTATATAGTTTTGCAGCTGCTACAGTCAGATGAAACATCGGTACGTTCATCGCTAGCAATAACTTGAAACTGATCGGTCAAATCTTCCATGTCCAGGTCATTTCCGTCCCGAGCTGATCCGGCCGGCTCCTCCGTTATTCCAGGCGAGCGAGGCTGAGCTGGCGTGGCTGAGTCCGGCTGAGCCGGAGCACCGCGTGCAGTGGGATCGCTCCATGTGCGTTCGTGCCGCCACCGGCCTCGAGACCAAACGCATCATGGCTAAAGCCTTCAAAAGCCCACTCTCGGCACCTCAACAAACTCAGGTACCACACTTCTCTAGCGTCTGAGATGTGAGATCAGTATCACTGGATGAAGTACATTTATACACAGAGAAAAGGTTAAGAGCCAGACACACTTCTTTATTAATCAAAAACTAATACTACTTTTCTTTTTCTTTTACCGCTATATAAAGACCAGTAATAGACCAAAAAGGGCTCAGGTACACGTTAGAGTTTGTCTTTTTGCTGACTAGATTCGTTCTCTTTTTCTTAGCTGCTAGCTGAGTTGGAGAAAGACCCGAAGCTGGTGTACCACATCGGCCTCACTCCTGCCAAACTGCCTGATCTGGTGGAGAACAACCCGCTGGTGGCCATCGAGATGCTGCTGAAGCTCATGTCCTCCAGCCAGATTACAGAATACTTCTCTGTCCTAGTCAACATGGACATGTCCTTACACTCCATGGAGGTGGTCAACAGGTACGCGACTTCCTCCCAGTTTGCACTCGTAAAGCAGAGGCATGTTATTTTACATTTAATCAAATAATACGTTATTTAATCAGAAACTCTATCTTGTGTTTTAAAAGAGGAATAGATTAATGATATTTTTACTGCGGGTTGTTTTTGCATATTTTGTGTACTGCCTTATGGTCCCTCAATGTGTTGTTTGTGTAGTTTGAGTCTAACTGGGACATCATGTGCTTCAGGTTGACGACGGCGGTGGATCTTCCGCCCGAGTTCATCCACCTGTACATCTCCAACTGCATCTCGACCTGCGAGCAAATCAAGGACAAGTACATGCAGGTCGGTAACTCTTTAGTTTTGTGCCTCTGCTGCTACTGTCACGGGAAAAAGAAAGTACACCCCCCTTCAGTTCTATGTTTTTATTTATCAGAGACTAAATAACAATTGTGTGGTCCTAACCACCTTCTGTAAACAAACAAACAACCTCAGATGACAACAAAAAAAACCCACAAAATAATTCAATATGTAGTCATTTTTTTTTCTCCAAAAAGTAAACCAACATACAGAAACCACAGGACAACAAGGACAACGATCCCAAGCAGACCAGAGGATGTACTTTCTTTTTCCCGTGATTGTAGGTGGTGGAGACGATATATTTTCAACAGGATCAGGGTCAAAGCATGGTCAAATGTCTATAATAGTCTCTATCTCTCTCTCATTTTCTCTCTCTCTCTCTCTCTCTCTCTCTCTCTCTCACTCTCGTTCTCTGCTCCAGAATCGGTTAGTGCGTCTGGTGTGCGTTTTTCTTCAGTCTCTGATCCGCAACAAGATCATCAATGTGCAGGACCTGTTCATCGAGGTGCAGGCGTTCTGCATCGAGTTCAGCCGAATCCGCGAGGCCGCCGGTCTCTTCCGCCTCCTCAAGACGCTGGATAACGGAGAGACGCCGGCGGAGGGCAAAGCAGCCAAATAGTCCTCTCTGAAAATGCTGCTTTGGACTGACGTAGCCCTCGTGGCAGGTGAACTGGCAATCATCTCCGTCTCGGTTAATCCCAGACTTCGTTATTGAAGCCTGATGAGGCTGCAGTTTTTTTTTTTTTCCAAAGCCCTAAGCTCAGCCATATTTCCAGAAAGTAATATCCGAGAAAACCTTAAGCTAAAGCTGCTAACAAGGGTGCTGAATTAGCCTCATTGCTGGTTGTGACGTGTATAGCTTAGCTCCCTACAAATCACTTTGAAAGCAACTAAGAACTTACTCTCAGCCAAACCTGGACCTCGGTTTGACCTTGGTCTTGACTACCTGCCACTGACACTGAAAAGAAGGGAGCTAGAGAGATGAAAGATGAACAAACTGTCACCCAACACTCATGTACTGTTTCTCTTCTTCTTCATTTTCTTCTGAGTTTTTTTTTTTTTTTTTTTTTAAACAGAGAGTCTTTAGACCCTCTGTGTAATAGGAAGGAAGTTGAGAGCCCTTTCTTTGAGAGGGATATTATATAATTCATGGCCCTTGTACAAACTGCTTCAGCAAAGAAATACCATGTTTTACCTCTAATGTATAAGAAAAAAGGGAGAAAATAATAATAAAAAAAAGCAAAATAGTGACTCTGGAGACTGCTAATGAATGCACTCATGAACACATTATTTAGGCTATTTTTTTCCCCTCAAATTCACTGTATATTTTACTGTACCGTATATTGTATGCAGAATAATCGTGAAGTGAAACCCCTAAATCATGTGTGTTTTGTAATGGATGGTAACATTGACTTGACTTGAACAGTCTTGCTGTCCATAGGCTACACTCTTTCTCTTGAAATTTTATAATTTTTTTTTTTTTATGAAGTTACATTTACATGTTTGTGCCATTACAGTGTATTTCAGGTGGTCATGTCCAGGGATCATAGACCATAAAATACCTCCCACAGTAAGAAACTGTTATACTCCTTACAGAAATAAAACACATCAGATGGTAAACATGCACATTTTTACTCTCTAGAAGGTGCAGTTTAAACAGAAATACTGAGTATTATTTACAGAAGATGTGTATTGCCTCTAGCTGAATCTCATCCACCCCATCAGCCTTGCTCCTGTGAAGGTTTCTAACTGCCATAGAAACCTTAGCAACGTTGATGGACTCCAAAACTCCAGACTATTCTGTCACTGCGTCCCCGAATGGAGGACGTGCCCACTGGGTGAAGGAGTTCCTCACAGTGCTCCTTTCATTGCTCAACAGTATTCCCAGTAGAGGTCAACACTGGGCCATACCTGATTAGCAGAGCTTGTGCATGGTCTCATCTCCCCCTCCTGAGGTGGCAAATGGCGTGCCAGAACATCTTTGAGGCCACCCATAAGACTTTTTCCATGGCCTCTCCCATGGCCCAAGGTTTCACTTCTGCAGCTGCTTTTGGCACAGCCCTTCTGGCTTTCGTATACCTCTCAGGTAAATCAACAGAGCTCTCTGTGAGCATCACTTGGAAGGCCTCCTTCAACTTCACTGCTTCCCGCACTGCTGGTGCCCACCAGCATATCCTAGGGTTACCACGGTGACAGGCCATTTCCTGCAGCTGCCTCTATGATTAGGGACGCCAACCTCGCTTGGTACACAGAAGTCCTTTCCAAAGTGAACGTTAAATTCATCTCTCATTGAAGCTTCTGCCAGATGCCTCCAAGCCATCTGAAGGCCTTCCTGGGTTTAATCTGGCTGATGCCCTGTCAATGACGATGCCCCTGTGCACAAAGCGAGCTCCATGAAGACATGGTGTGTGAAGGTTGGAGTGGAAGAACTCGAGTG
>CM075007.1:990520-1003289 GCA_037576675.1 Pangasius sanitwongsei
CCTCCTCGACATCCCAACATCAGCACCTGACCTCACTAATGCTCTTGTAGCTGAATGAACACAAATCCCCACAGCCACGCTCCAGAGTCTAGTGGAAAGCTTCCCAAAAGAGTGGAGCTCATTATAACAGCAAACACAGGGAATAAATCTGGAATGTTCACCAAACACATATGGTTGTGACTGGTCAGGTATCCACAAACTTTTGGCCATATAGTTTATGATCAGTCTGATGATACAATCACAAAAACAATCATTGACTTTTGGCCCAATTCAGTCTGGTCCCAAGTACACTTATGGGAACCCTTGTGTTCGAACAAAGTGTTTATTATTGGCAATCTTCGGCTTGCACTGAAGTTTAATACCATTTCACCAATAGAGTTCAGATCGAGGAGGCCATTCCTAATAATCATGCCCCTCCGAGCATCGCCATTTTCTGAACTTGAACACTGAAGTCCCCCAGGATCATTATGGAGTGAGTAAGAGGTACTCTCTCAGGCCCCTGCTCTACTTTTTCCAAGAAGGCTGAATACTCCAAACTGCTATGTACTGCATATACACAAGTTTTCCTTCTGGAGACTCAAAATGTACTCGAGGCAACTCTTGTCCACTGGGAAAACCCCAAGTCTAAGGCCTTGGGTATAGTGAGTATACCCACTATCTCCTGTTGGGCCTCCGGAGTAGGAAAGAGACCACCCCTGATCAGGAAGTTACTGCGTGTGGATGTAAGGCAGATGCAAACAGCCGCTACTTAACCCTAGTTTTGCAGGGTACATTTAATCCACGGGGGGTAATAAGGAATCTTTGTCTGTATACCAAGGGTGGCCCTACTGGGAGCATTAAGCTCCTGGTGACCTAGAGGTTCACGGGAGGGGCATTAATTTTTAGTAGTCTGTAAACATGAACATAATGGCTGTTTACATTCAAACTAGCCTGCAACAACGCTAACTCCAAGCAAGCCCAAAACGAAGCTATTACAGAATTATTTAAAATAAATAGTGCATCACTAGTCCTGGGTACCAGCTGCTGGAAAAAAGTGTGTATAAACCTCTGTTTAATCTTTGTGTTAGTTTTTGGTCAGTAGTTGCAGTATTTGAGCTTCAGTACACACAGGATGCAGCATAAAGAGTCACACACATTTTAATAGAAAACTATGAGTTTTATTTACTCCTGATTTCCTGAAACATCAGTCTGTGCATTAAACACATCACCTCTACATGATTGGAGTGCATGAAATGTTTTTATGCTTCTCGAGGTCACTAATACATCTCCGTTACGCTATGTAAGAATGTTAGCATTGGACAAAGGTAATATTAGCGAGAAAAAGAATACCGGTTGGTACAGTCAGTCCTGCGATCTCCTCACTTGTTTTTTTTTTTTTTTTTTCCTCTGACAAACTGAGTACAGTGAGGAAAAGGAAAACAAAAGTTTTGTAAAATAGTAAGCAGACACAACAAAAATGTAAATTTCTTTCCCTCGGTTAGCTCCTCGCTCTAAGCTCTCTTCATTCCTCGGGCCATGAGGCAGGCGAAAACCGTCATCACCATTTTGGGCTTGACTTCCACTAAATCTTCAGGAAGTGCGTAGACTCGAGCGCCGATCTTCCTGGCCATGGAGATGGCATACCTAAAACCAGAAAATCGCATACATAGGTTAAATGTCAACCTTCATAAATGTTTTCATTTGATTATTCTTTAATATTAAAATACTTTATAACTCAAGCTGTGGGAAGACAAATTAAACACTTAAAAACTAAAGACGAAAACTGCTAGGCTTGAGAATTGAAAGGCAAGATCTTTTTAAATTGTCTAATCTAATGCTAACTTACAATTCCCATTCCATTCCCATGATGATGATAAACACATCAGCTCTGATCAGACTGCCCTCATCACAGCACCAGTTCAAGATTTGCATAAAAACAGTGGCTGATAAAACTGGTTATAAGAACGTACTTGGCGTTGTTGAGTTTCTCTTCATCGGTAAGATCTTCAGTCTTGACCAAATCGTAGCGAATCGAGCCTGGCTGGATGGCGTCAATGAGGTCCAAGACTGGCAAGCTACTGCTTATGGATCCATCCTGCAGGAACCACAGGTCAGGAACTGTCACAACTTTGCACAAAGCTTTGCTAAACCTTGGGATGTTTGTTAATAAGCATTAGCTAACAACATGATTTCAAAGGTGCATCTCACCTCAGGTTTAAATTAAACTAACAAATCTTTACTTACAGTTATTTTATTCACATTTGCAGGGAAAGGTTCAAATCACCACTACTTTCAACCAACTAAACTGTACATAAGGTTGATTAGCTTATTATCCAAACTTACAAAAAGAACCAGAACCTCATTTTAGGTTCAAACCAACAAAAAAAAACCTCACAGTAGCTCATCTTGTCTCAACACTTGTAATAACGAAGCAGGTTCGATTTGCTACCTTGAAACCTGAGATGGTGTTCTTTCCGGCTTCCCTGAGTGTGTCGTTCACCCACTGGACGATGGTGTCATCAGTGACCTTCTGCCCGTCTCCAAGCTCTTCCAGGATGTTCAGAGTGTACCTGAGGAACCAAGCCAATGTGAGAAACCTTTTATTTTTAACAACCAAATGAGCCACAATGACGATTCACTGGAGACGTCTAGTACAAAAATTGATGTTCAGAAATCATTGGTGCTATTGTTCCAATAGAAAGGCTCATTTTGAGCAGAACACATGCTTGTTTTCCGTCAGTGTGACAAATCTCACCTCCTCATGAGTTGCCAGAGCAGAGCGAGAGTGAGTGTGCGGTTGCCCTCGTTCAGGTCCTGCCCGGCGATGCCCACCAGAGAAAACTTTGCCTCTTTCTTCCCCAGTTCCACTGCGTAGTTACAGTTCTCCAGCTGCCAATCGACACCATAGCAACAAACAGTGTATGTGAGCAATCATTGTAATAAAAGTCATAAATTCAAATCAATTAACTAAAAAGGTTTTGTTTGTAGGGTCCAAAGTCCATCCAGCTGAGCTCATCAGTTATCAAATGCACCAAATTACTAAATTTATCCTTATTAGTCAAGAATGTGTTTATATAAAACCAAGAAATAATATTCTTTACCTGTTTAAGAAATCCTTAGACTAATCTAAAATAACTTAATTGAACACCCTGTTTAGAAACTGTGTTCACTGCTCTCATGTCTTAACATCTAAAATGTTTTTTCGGTTAGTGCACTCCTCTACGTGTGATGTCGCATTATACCACAGCGCTGGTGTATTCTTGATTCTGATTGGTCAGAAGCTCTGACAGTAGTGCAGCTGAAAAATCACAGGTTTACATTAAGGTGCTCGTTCTAATACTTTATTGTTTCTATAGTAACGGCACATTCACAGGGACTTGCATGGGGTGCGATCTACGTAATCAAAGGCTAATAATACATGGATTTAAAAAAACATGCTGTTAATTAACACAGAAACATGTTAAATTGTTGATATTCCCAAATGGCCACCTTTACATCAAAACGGTTGTATTTTCTTTTAGCATTTAGAAACTGGTTGAATAAAGTGTAAACAAGTGTAAACCCATTCTCTTCTAGGTGATACTAACGTAACTGGCTATCACTTCAGTTCGTTATACATGACTCTGCGCTCACCTTCTTCATGTTGCTGCCGAGTTTGGGATACGGAGGTTTGTTCACTCTGTCCCAATCTACAGGAACTTTGATCTTCTCATAGAGCTGGAAGATGACCAGAGCATCAGCCAGGTCCCTGTAACACACACACACACACACACTATTTATCCTTCATCCTTCCATCATTTAGCTGACATGTTGGTGAGAAAATTGAGTTTCCTTACACATAGAGATGGTTGACACGAGGATTGACTCCAAGGGAGTTCATCCAGTTACGGAAAGTGCGTTCCTCCCTGGTCTCACCTGATGAAAAGAAAAAAAAGAGAAGATTGCAAAATTATCAACAACTGATGGACCACACTGTATGCCATTCAGTAAGCCTTTTATCCTGATCAGGGTCGCAGTGGATCCAGAGCCAATCCTGGGAACACGGGGCACAAGGTGGGAATACACCCTAGATATAAACACACATACACACATTCACATCTAGGGACAGTTTGGAGTCACTAATCGACCTACTACCATGTTTACAGGAGGTGGGAGGAAACACAGGGAGAACACATAGGAAGTAACCCAAGCTCAGGATGGAGCCGGAGACCCTGTAACTGTGAGGCGGTGACGCTACCCGCTACATAAGAGTCATATTTTTGTCTTGTAGTGATCAAACACGTTGGCATCGCTCCTAGTTTTGGGCAGGAACTTACCCTCGATGGAGCTCCAGTCAATGTCCTGGTTCTCTGGCTTCTTCAGAGCAGGATATTTGTTGAAAAGGTTGGCCACATAGGCCAGGTTAAGTTTAGGATTTCCTCGCACAACATCAGTCGCTGAGACAAACTGACGGCAGCCGAGGCGGTCGGCCTGCTCCAGCATGAGCTCTGCTCTTTTCAGGTCATCCTTTTCCTGTAAACAAGCAGAAATGTCATATGATAGCTAAGCCAGTCGCAGGACCTGCTTACATGGCAACAGAAAACTGCAGCAGCAGTGCGAGAGTTTGATTATTTGGAAACCGATATGGTTTAAAGCTGACTTTTGTGTCATTATAAGCAAATATGCGATGCATCACGGTGAAATTGTTATTTCTTTTTACGCATATTGTGATATAGCAGGATGGTAATGATGTTAATGGAATACCAATACATTATCACAGATAAACAGTAAAGGTTCTCGGTCATCTCGGTCCTTTTCATATGCATTTTTTGAAGCAACTGGACAAGTTATCATCACTAATAGTCTTTACTCAGGGGTGTGATTTAGTGCGCTACATAGTGCTCCATGATGCTTCAGTGTAATAAACAGGGAACAGACACAGCGATTGACGTTCTATAATGTGTTTGTACGCATTTGTTTCATGTTCCTTGTGCTTGTTTTATTTTTTACGTTCTCAGGTTGAATGAATTGACAATTCACTGAGTTTTGATGTATCCTTGATCTGGTTTTGTGGCTCGTATTATGTTCATATTATGTTACCCTCAGTCCAGACATGTCGATAGGGATGGGAGGGATGCCTTCTTCATCTCCTTTCGGAGCCACCTGGTTCAGGATGTTGTAGTAAGCCTTGGAATCCTGGGAACAGGAGTAACACACACTTTCAGCTATTAAAAGAGAATTCATCATAATAATCTATTTTTTTAAGCCCAGACGATGTTTTGTGAAACCAGAATGTCCTTTTTTTCTTCTTCTCTGTGTGTGTGTGTGTGTGTGTGTGTGTGCGCGCGCGCGCGCGTGTGTGTGTGGGTGTTTACCTTAATATCAGAGCTGAAATTGTTAATTTTTGGGGAGCCGGCTTGCTCCAGATGGTAGTTTGCCCATCGCAGGAGCAGTTCTTCAGGGGAAAGCTTCATCAGATCCTCTAGATTCTCGCCATCCCTCAGCAAACCAATCAAGGCTACACACACACACACACACACACACACACACATAACACAGTATGTAAACTAGGCATGTGCTGATACCTGTGTATACAGTCTATTATTATATTTACCAGAAAAGAATAGGCAATTATTGTAATAATTAATTAATTAATTAATTAATTAGGGTGTTTGTGCAGTCCTCAAAGATAAGTGTTTTGTTGGTTTTGGAGTGTGTGTGTGTGTGTGTGTGTGTGTGTGTGTGTGTGTGTGTGTGTGTGTGTGTAGCTGTGTGCACACCTTCGTTCCTGCTGATCTCGATATCAGCTAACAGGCCGATTTTGATGATCTGCCACAGAAGACCGAGAACCAGATGTTGCCTGCCTTCCTTCAGGTCCTCTGCTCCGATATTCACAACATGGCAGCCAATAGCCGAAGATGAGTTCAGAGCCAGGTTTAGATTCTCCTACACACACACACACACACTGTGAGCAGAAAGTCTATGAAACAATTCTATGAACGATTCTCACAATACAGCTTTACAGGAATCTGGATATAGATTTACATCCCTAATGAGCAATCCAGAGGCGACAGTGATGAAGAAAAACGATCGGAGACGGAACCCGCCGCCTTCTGGGTGACACCAGATAGAGGGATTATATATCATTACAGTTGTAGAAGAAGTATGTTCAGTAAAAATGAAAATTATTGTGAATAAGGGTTCTGACAAGATAGGCTTTATGATTACAGCAGCAGCTCATGCAAAAAATGACAGCAAGGAAAAAAATCTTGAATATTGTCAAATGTATTTTGTATTTCCTATTATAAGGTTATGATAAACCAAGTTTAGGATTATTAAACCTATTTCTAGACTTTTTTTTGTTTTTTTACTTAATTTGGTTTATTGTAATGTTTTTTCACTTGTTAAGATGTCATTTTTTTTATAGTAAAAGTCTTCAGAAGTCTTCAGACCTCACCTACCAAGAACTGCTTTTATTTGTCTTTGTTTTTTTAATATTATTATTAAATGGATGCAGCTGGGATGAGGGAACACACTGACTACCCCGATATCAAGGGTTAGTGGTTCAGACACAACAATTTTAACACAAACACACCATGGATGGCATAGTGACACAAGCAGTCGTCCTGGAGGCAAAATGAGCACAATTGCACTACTCAAAGGCGTGTTTCTTAAATTAACTACCCAACACTCAGAACAACTGAAAAAACTTTAATCAAACAAAAGAGGAGAACAACAGTACTGTCTTTCAACTAACAGCCAGATAACATTCTATACAAGGGGTGATATGTGACTCTAGAGTGTTACTGAGAGAAGTTCAGCAAGAAAGTCAAACAGATTTTAAAGTGAGCTTACTAAAATAAACAGGCAGGCAGGGCTACACTTTAGAAACTTTAAAGGTGATACTAGTTATCATTAGCTTTTGCTCCTAGTAGGAGCAGAGTAACTTATTTGAAGGAGGGACATGTCATCACAACATCCATCCATTTTCTGTACTGCTTATCCTACACAGAGTCGTGGGGAGCCTGGAGCCTATTCCAGGGGACTCGGGGCACAAGGACAGGGTGCCAACCCATCACAGGGCACAATTGCACACACTACAGACAATTTAACCTACAATGTGTGTCTTTGGACTGGGGGAGGAAACCTGAGTACCCAGAGGAAACCCCAAAGCACAGGGCACACAGGGCAGATGTGGGAATCGAACCCCCAACCCCAGAAATGCGAGGCAACAGTGCTTAACCACTAAGTCACTAAGTGCCCCATCATCACAACACTTAAAGAAATAATAAAGAAAGCCCATAGTTGGATAGGATTCTATTTTGTGTGAGGATTTCTTAAAGGTCAAAGAACGTCTCTCTCAGGATTTCATTACCTGGATGGTGAAAGGTGTGAGCTTCTTCTTATTGATGGTTCTTTCGTCGATGGTATCGGGGACAGACAAGTTGATCATTTTACTGTAAAAAGAACCAATATATTAATATAATAATAATAAACAAACGTTTATTTCTACTACCATTACTACTGCTAATATTACTACTACCAACAACAACAACAACAACAACAATAATAATTAAAGGGTGAGCCACACATTCACAGACACGCTACAATTGTTGCCTAAGCAATCACAGGAAAGCAGAGCCATAATTTTAGGCAAAGTGATTCAAGAGTGATTTGTAGGTTCACTCATGATGTTTATGATTTGACCACGAAAAAGTGGTGGAATTCTCTGACTGTAGGAGGAAAGGTCTAGATGAACAAACTGGCAGCAGTGTGGAATTACTGCTGCAGCATTGTTTAGACAGGTGTCAAGGTGATGTGAGCCAAATTTGGTGAAGATTGGACAAAATTTGTATGAGGAGTAGCAAAAATGGCAGTTAGATGTAAGCATTTTTTAGCATGTTATTGTTACTTTTGACCAGTAGGTGGTGCTGGCATGAAATTTGTTGCATTTTCTGTTTGGCGGCTTCACCATCAGATTCGTTGGCCCATTACGAGCAAACCCTTTCGAGCAAAACTTTTGTGAAGCTTAATTTGGTGATGATTTGGGGAAAGTTTGTAGGAGGAGTAGCAAAAAAAAAAAATTTTTTAACACAATCCGAGATGGTCAACAGGAAATACACTTGAATTTCAGATGTTGGTGTGCGTTTACTGCAGCATGCTCCAGGAAATTATAGGAAAAATGAACTGTGAATTTATCACAAACTCTTCAAATGATATAAGGAAAAAATTGAAAGTTGTTACAGTTCTTGACCACATGGTGGTACAATCACCAAACCTCTTGGGTACATTCAGGGTATGGTCCTGAAGATACTTATCAAGTTTTATCATTGCTGAGACACACCCTCACATCCTCACATTTTTTGCATTTGCCAGCGCGTTACAGGAGAACAAGTTTGAATATGAGACTTCATTTTGATAACTTTTGTTCAGACGGGTCTCAAGATGATGTGAGCCAAATTTGGTGAAGACAAAAATTTGGACAAAATTCGGAAGAAGAGTAGCAAAAATGGCAGTTAGATGTTATGTTATTGTTACTTTTGAACAGTAGATGGCACTATCATGAAATGATAGGTGATAGGTCATGGTCCTGAAGATGCCTACCAAGTTTTGTGTCAGTGCGCAAAGTCATTGCCGGGATATATCCTGTTTGGCGGCTTTGCCATTAGATTCATTGGCCCATTACGGGCAAATACTATGGACTATTAAAAATTCTTTTGATAACTTTTGTGAGGCTTACTCTGAAGATGATGTCTGCCAAATTTGGTGATTTAGTGGAAATTTGTAGGAGGAGTAGCGGAAAAACTGTTTTTGATAAAATCCAAGATGGCGGAAAATCTAATAGGCGGAACTTGACGTCATAGGATGCATTGAACTCGTCTCGACCCAGGGATGAGTGATGCCTGGCTTTTAAATTTTGGACACGTTTCAAAAGTTATGACCATAAATATACTTCCAAATCAGGCCCAAATTTGACCTGATGGTGGCACTAGAGCGTTGGCAACACTTGGACCAAATTTGGTCAGAATGTTCCTTAGAACCTCCCCAAACAGTGTGTCAGATTTCACAACAAAAACTCCACCTTTTGTTATGTATGTGAACTTGATTCATTTCGTGTGTGTGTGTGTGTGTGTGTGTGTGTGTGTGTACCATAGTACAATGCCGTCTCCCACAGCTGTGAACAGGTCATTTGAGCTCGGGTCCATGGGGAGGACGTGTTTGCAGTCAGGGTCTTTCTCTAAGGCCTTGTTGACCCAGTTTACAAACGCCACCTTCTCCTCCTCTGCACACACACACACACACAGACAGATAAGTTATTCTTAAATATACATATAAAACGTGTTCGTATTTGAACAGAAACTAGAGCTCACAGCCTGCTCAATGCAAAACTTTTAATGCAAAAATTTGTAAATTTGCATTAAAGTTAATGTAGACCATCTTGTCATGATACAAAATATATTGCTACCTTTTCCATTAACTGTATTATTCCTTTTTTAAAGGCAGTTAATTTTATTGATATTTATTTATTGTTGGGTCAGACTGTGTGTGTGTGTGTGTGTGTGTGTGTGTGTACGCAGGTAATTCCTTCTGAGTATTGAGGTTAAAAGGAAATACACCACAAAGACTGTTAAACCGCTATGTGTGTGTGTGTGTGTGTGTGTGTGTGTGTCACAGACCTGAGTACGAGTGCTGTGTGCCCGACTGCTCTGAGGTTCCCGCTACAGCATAGATTCCCTCCTTCTTGTTGATGGCCTTGCGGAAAGTTTTGGCCACCTCCGAGCTCTTCAGCCCATGAACGACCTGGAACGAGGGATAACTTTTTAAATAAGAAGACTGTCCAAGCCCTTTCACTTCTCTCTATTCAAATCTAAATACATAAAGACATGCTATATTGCGCTTTTTAGCAGATTTCTCTCACACACATTTTATTGGGAGTATAGAGTATCAGTTAAAAATCTTTTGCAAAATCCAGTTATCTTCCTAATTTTCTTTTCTGCTCTTAGGTCATAGGTTATTAGAAATATACTAAATAGGCTACAAGAGTGTGAATGACAAAGTTTACAACTTTTACAGCCTCTATGTACAACATCCTAAAGCACGTCTTTTATAAACTGCTTAATCTCATGTACCTACGCAGCTTGTCATATTAGTTACAGTGTAGTTAGTGAATAGTATGCTGGCACTTACTAGTAGGTTAAGTTTCCTCAACAACCTTAAATGACTTGAATTCTAGTGAGAACTCATCAGTTAAACAGTAATGTTTGGGATTGGGCCTTAGCACAATCCTAGTATGTAGAAGCATTACGAAAGTCCTGATGAGTTTTGTCACGTGAGCTGATAGGGAATAATACTACACATGACTGGTTCAAAAAAAGTTAAAGTATCTTCGTCTCTGATTTGTAATAAACACTTCCGATGTTGACTGCTTACTTAAATAAGACTTAACACCAAGTTTTTCTTGTATGAAAGGAATTGTTTAAACTCCTCCTCATTTACCTTTACGAACTCGTCGAACGTGATCTTGCCGTCCTTGTCTTGGTCCATGGTTTGACTGAGCTCCTGGATGATTTCGCGAACTCTGTATCCCGGCAGAGGAAGATTAGCCACTTTAAACAGCTCGTTCAGCTCATCTGTGCTGATGTACCCGTTAGAGTCCAGATCTACGGGAAAGGTTAAAGGTCACACCCAATACTAGCCAGGTGACAATAATCAGTCTTATATCACAGATTAAAAATGAGTTGTTATTTAACAAAGAAAGATCTTAATCGTTGATATAGTGATGGTTTTAACAATTATGGAAGGAGTCTCCAGCGTCAGCGCTTTGTAAGAGTCAGAGGTAAAGCTGTAACGTTAAACTTTCTACAATGGGAAAGTCTTCAGAATGTTTCCTGGTAACAAGTGAGGGATCGACTGTTTATAGCGACTATAACGTAAGTGTTGACAGGAACTACTAACTTTTTAACTACTGTAAAAGTCGATTCAAAAAAAATTAATCAATGACAAATTTCCGCTCTGTAAAGCAGTTCAGGATGTGCTGTTATTGGAAAAGAATCCACTTTGGATGGGTAAAAGTGATCACACCACACTGCTGTGTATTATTTTCCTATAACAGCATGTTTCATGTTTCCTTACACATGACTGACACAAAATTATCATTAAATCGATATTCAGTACCGTCAGTAGGCATCATTTTTGGGCAGCGTATGAGCTCCTGATATGAACTCTGGATAGCTGTCTTTTAACGTTTTTTTTTAAAGACAGCATTGCATTGGGGGGGGGGGGGGGTCGGGGGGCAAAAGAGCAAAATTCATTCATTCAGTTTGATTTATATAGCACGTATATATATATATATACTGATATATATATATACACTGATGTGACAGAGTGGGCGTCTGTGAGTTTGTGTATGCGTAAGAGGGCAGATAGCACTTTCCTCCGAGCGTTTTACACCACAGTGTGATGCAACATGAGCAGCAGTTCAAAAAGATGCAGTTGGCTGGCTTCACGTGTCTCAGAGGAAGCCTTCTATTTTCTATCTTCTATCTTTAGCCTTCACCCTCCCCAGCTGGTAGCTGTTGGATGATATCGGGAGAGCTGGCTGGTGGGTGGTATTGGTAAAGGGTAAATTAACTAGAAAATCGGTGGCGGAGGGGAGGGGGCGGGACGGGATGGGACACTTTTGTATTTATATACTGTAGTTTGTAGCGTTCAATATGACAGCATACTGCTATTTGGAACTCTGAAGTAGTTATACATATTTCCAGATAAATTATGCTACAGGATTCGAACACCTTAAAGAAGTGAAGATGAGAGAAACCATGGTTTCTAATGCTTTTGGGTGTTTGGAATAATCTACTGAAGGTTAATCGTGATGGAACCATCATGTCATCTGGCACTGAAACTTCTTTGAAAACTTTTAAGCAGATACTGTGATGTACTGACAATCATACTATTTTTATAAACCGAAAGGAACCTAAAAAAAAGATGCTAGTTTTAATGCTTGAAAGCTCCTTTTTCTTACAAAAAGGAAAATGTCTGGTATGTAATGACTTAGATACCAGATTAACAACTCAGCTGGCTTCCGTTCTGCCATGGAGTGATAGACAAACTGCAAATACTATGAAAACTTTACCTTACAGTTTGAGCTGTAATTGTCTGCTGTATGTAGCGAACTCCTCACTTACCGACTTTGCTGAACGCCTCCCGCAGCTCCTCCATCTCTTCAGCTGAAATTGTTGCTGTACTGGCCATCTTTTCTGTTAATAAACAATCGTTAATATTAAAACATGTCCTTTAAATGGTAACTTACTGGAGAAAAAAAATGAATGAGTCGATTCAAACCAACAGGATGTCTTTAATGTCATTTATAAATGGTATTTTTAGGGTATTTTCACATATATAAATATATATATATATATATGTGTGTGTGTGTGTGTGTATAAATATGGTCCATCCATCTGAGGCTGAAGGTGTATGAGGATTTTATTAATCGATGCTAAACATGTCTTCATCCTAGCACTCCAAATACACCACATGGCCAAAAGTATGTGCACCCCTGATCATATGTGGTTCTTCCCCAAACTATTGCCACAAAGTTGGAAGCTCACAATTGTACAGAACGTCTCTGTGTGCTGTAGCTTTACAATTTCCAATCACTTCACTGGAACTAAGAGGCCCAAACCAGTTCCAGCACGACAATGCCCCTGTGCACAATGCGAGCTCCATGAAGACACGGTGTGTGAAGGTTGGAGTGGAAGAACTCGAGTGTCCTGCACAAAGCCCTGACCTCAACCCCACTGAACACCTTTGG
>CM075007.1:1006628-1033161 GCA_037576675.1 Pangasius sanitwongsei
ATATATATATATATATATATTTCTGTTTCATGAATTGAATGAATTGCCCAGTTTGGCTGTGAGAACTTCCGGGTGTGTTTCCATAGCAACAGTGTTAATGAGCAGTGGAGGTGCCAAGTGTGAGTGCAGTAATATTACATTTAAAAAGCATTTCAAATATCAAAAATGATACTTATTTTACATTCAAAGCTTTTCAAAAGTTATTATTATTATTTTTTTTCTTTTTTACAGAATTGCGAGACAAAGTAAACCCCCCCCCCCAAAAAAAAAAAGTTGGGTTGCCAGATCCGCTCCTTTTTTGTTTCCATACAACACGTGTTAACTCTTCATGGGAGCTTTAAACTTGTTAGAGTCCCCTTTTCTGTGGAAATGCAGCTTGAATCTTGTGCTATGGCACTTCTTTGGTGTTCATATGCAAATCTTCTTCCTTTTCACGGCCACGGTTGTATTCATCCATAAATGGTCAGATAATAAACCAGACCTTTGCATACGCTCGATAAAACTTTGGCGCCATGTTAGGTTTTTTTTTTTTTAGACAATATCCTTCTCCTACAGTCACAGCAAGTTTTTGCAATCAGTTCAAATTCACAAAATGTGTGAATTGTGTTTGCTAATCCTGCTGGCTCTGTTGAGTTGCCAAAAAAAAGTACAGAATGTTGGAACTAAAGCAACAGCGTTGTGAGGAAAAGCAAACTAACACTCTTGAACAGCGCCTAAAACGTTTCAATATGAAATGTTGAGCTGAAAAAGCAAGAACCCTGGATTACTGAGTGCTTCAAAACGACCGAAGACAGCCAGTTTCTGCCCTGTGCACTCGCTCTCACTCGCTCTCACTCGTGTTCATCATGCTTTACTGACATGGGAAGTGAACAGAGCTGAAGTTTCCTACGTGGCTATGAGGCCTTTACAGATGCACTGTACCTTGATATTCTTATCTGAAATAGTTCAACATGTAAAAACTGAAAGAGTAACATGTAAAAACTGTCATCAGGTGTGCCGTCTCCTTCAAAATCTGTCACAAGATTATTATTTTAGAGGAAATAATGCCACTTTTGCGCAATCCTCTTCGCAGGTCTACCCTAAATAATATTCTCACAGCCATTTTCACACCATTCCACCCCTAAGAGAAGCACAAATTGATCCTATTTATTATCTTCTGTCATTTTTCTGTCTGTTCGTAATGTTTCTTATGAACCTCGACAACATGGCAATGGCTCTAAAGAAGATCGGAGAGGAGATGCATGTTGCAGAGAGCTAAACCGCAACTTCCTGTTGCACTTTGACTGCACAGCAAAGCTTTAACTTCTACTTTACACAACTCTCTCTCTCTCTCTCACACACACACACACACACATGCACGCACACACATTATGTAAAATTGTGAAGTTTGTAATTCATCAAGATATTTTGGAAATCAACTGAGTGTGTGAGGGTGTGTGTGTGTGTGTGTGTGTGCGCTTGTTAGATGTGATCATAAGCGCACATGAGTGATGAGGCCAAGGCCTTTATGACCTTTGAATGAAGTCAGAGTAACGTAAAAGTGCATCTTTAAAAAAAAGAAGTAAAAGCAGCTGTAAAATATGACGAGCACGATGATCTAATGGCTGAGAACGTTAACTGTACACGTATAAAACACGCGGAACGATTGATAATCCGTGCACCATTACTGAGCTATGCATGATCTCTCAAGATTTGCCACACCACACACACACACACACACACACACGCACACACACACATGCACAAACACACTCGCATTAATCTATGGACAGATGCAGCTGATTTCTTACCTGAGAAAGGTAAGCGTGAGGTCCGTCTCTTTCTCTCTCTCTCTCTCTGTTACTCTGCTTTACATAAGCAGTGTGCAGAGCAGTGAGGAACGACAGATCTATTCAAATGAGAGGAAGGAAGTGACAATCATGCGAAAACAGGAACGTTGCTCATGATGGCTTTATAAGGTAATCTGCTAGGGAAAGGTGACACTTTCACAAAATGTCACTGTTTGAAGACATTTCGTCTGGGCCACAGCTTGAAGACCCTGCTGATGGGCATCGGTGATGGGACAGGACGTTTCTGTAGAAGTCTACAGTTTCTTTTTGTCCAACAAAAGCTTCATTTTTAAAAATAAAAAAAAAAATCACCAAAAATTTACCAAAATTTTTTTTTTCTATTTTTAAAAAAGTGTGCATACACATTTATGAGTGCTCAAAAGTACTTGCCATGTGACTCTCTTTGAAACAGGAACTAACAAACAAGCCTCAATACACAGGCTGTCATTACGAGTTAACCCCGACCCTGCGTTTAAGAAATGTTTGATGGTGAAAAACTACTGAAAGCACAGTTCAGGATGTAACAGATAACCATTTATACTTCTGGCATTTATCTCACTTATACTGAGCAGTTGAGGATTAAGGGCCTTGCTCAAGGGCCCAGCCCTGGGATTTGAACTCACAACCATCTGATCACTAGTCCAACATCTTGGACCTGGCAGTAGAGGCATTCGAGTTACAAATATACCACAGCGCTGCTGAATTCTTGTGTCTGATTGGTCAGAATGTGTTGATTAACCCTAGGTTTATATGAATGCACTCCTTCTAATACAGTATGTTATCGCCTGTATAGTAACAACTTATTATTTAACAAATTAAAATGATAAAGTCACTATGAACGTTTTCCACCAGGGAAAGTCTCCAGGACAGAAGAGTTTGTGCTTTCTGAGTTTGTAGATACGTTAGTGATTACAGGAATTAGCTTGTTTGTGGATCGTCCACAGCATTTAATCATAATATAATTAATAGATTGTAATCGTTGGCATATTGCTGTGGTATAAGAGGAATAAAATTCTCTTGAAATACTCTTGTGCTGTTGAAATAATCAACCTTGGGGTGGTAAAAGTAATGCCTCATTGCTTCGGGCTGCATCACACTACCCCATCGTTGACTAGTTTCCTATAACAGCACACCACCAAGTGTCTTATTTAAGTGTTTATATGTGAATTTAACACAGCCCAGTTTTTTCTCAGGTTAGGTCCTGTACTATCTCTGCTCTAAATACTCAAATCCAGGACAGGGCGCACAATATGTTAGTCTAGGCCATAATTACTTACATTCTTAAGATTTAAATTCAACACAATTTCATTCAAACTGAGTTTATCGATATCAATATTATATACAGTAAGGGAAAAAAAGAGGAGAGTAAATTGAGAACAATCTGGCAACCCGTCAACTTTTTGACGGTTTATTTTGTTTCTGGTTTGGTGTCAAGTGCTCATATTTAAACACACCAGGACAAAGTGTCTTTCCCAACATCATAAAAAATATTTGAAAATAAAATAAATAAGTAACATATCTGAAATTTAATTTGAAACCATTAAAAAAAAAAATGTAACACCACATTACAGCGTTTCTCCTGTCACTTGGCAACGGTTGCTATGGGTTCCGGAAAAAACCCGGAAGTCGCTCGTTGGAAAACATCGTTACAAAGTTTTTTTTTTTTCTTTTTTTTTTTTTTTTTAATTTTTTTTTTTTTTTTACTTTTCTTACCAAATACAGACATTCAAGATATTACTAGTTTATAAAGAACGTTTTCCATAACAATAATTTGTCCCATTCAGATACTGGATTTGGACCAGGCCTACACAATAATAACTGCAGTTATAGCTATACTGTTTATATTACTACTAATTGAGTTATTTATATATTATTTATTAGGTAATGTCATCTGAAGACATCCAGCTGTTGAGGATGTGGTCCCTAAACACACCCCTTCACACTGTGAGCTAACATCAGTGTTTGTTTATTACTCAATCCATATTTTAATGTGCCTTCTTTCACTTCCACCTGAAATCCCCCCTGGTTGAATTTCCAGTGTTAAGGGTTGTTCAGGTACTTTCACACACCTGGCCCAACTCACTAAAGTCCCCATCAAATAGCTTCTTAGCTGTGATTTGACACAACAGCCAATAGTGGTCGAGATTCAACACACTGACAAATCTAACTCAACTACGTAGCTTAGCGATCTAGCTCAAAGTGATTAATCATGTTAAAGTTCTTACTCAGTCTGAAGTGACACATTGCAGCACTGAAAAACACCTCAACAAATTCCCCCCTTCTTCTAAATGAATAAAATCCAACAATTTTCCCCTCAACCAACTCACTGAAAAAGCATGTTTGTCTGTAGCAAGATATACATACACTATATGGCCAAAGGTATGTGCACCCCTGACCATCACACCCGTATGTGCTTGATGAAAATCTCATTTCAGATTTAGAGAGATAAAACCACTGCAAAGCGAAAGTAATAAAATAGAAAAATAAACCTGTTTGAGTTGTCCCAAGCCTGCCTCCCACCTCCTCATTCCCGACCTATCCCAGGAAAGTGTCACAGTCCCTTTGCTGTTATAATGAGCTCCACTCTTCTGGGAAGGCTTTACATTAGATGTGGGGATTTGTGTTCATTCAGCTACAAGAGCATTAGTGAGATCAGACACTGAAGTCGGGGGTGAAGGAAGCCCGGGCTGCAGTCAGTGTTGTGTTACAATTGTGTATTAATATACAAATTATGTAATATAATAATATACAATATACATATACAATATATGTAAGTATATATGTATACACAAACACTCATAGCCTAGTGTATGTCTTGTGTACAAAGTACGAAGTGTACAACTTCACTTACAAGTAAGCAGATAAAGGGTCTAGAGTTGATTTGGAATCTGTTGCTATTAACTCTCAATATGAAGTCTAAGGTCACTGTCACTGTCAATGAAGTAAGGCTGAAAAATCAAAAACAAACCGATCAGAGAGGTAGCAAAAACATTAGGTGTGGCCAAGTCAGCTGTTTGGAACATTATTAGAAAGAAAGAACACCAAACTACCTGGAAGACTGCAGAAAACAACTGTGGTGGATGACAGTTAAATTCTTTCCCTGGTGAAGAAAAACCACCTCACAACAGTTTGCCAGATGAAGAACACCCCCCAGGAGGTAGGTGTATCTGTGTCAAAGTCAGCAATCAAGAGAAGACTTCACCAGAGTAAATACAGAGGGTCTACCACAAGATGTAAACCATTGGTGAACCTCAAAAACTGGAAGACCAGAGTAGAGTTTGCAAAATAAAAAACAAGCCTGTACAGTTCTGGAACAACATCATATGGACAAATGAGACAAAGATCAAATTGTAGCAGAATGGTGGGAAGAGAAGGGACAGAAGTGCTCATGATCTGAAGCATACCACCTCATCTTCTGGCGTGGGCAAGTACAGCTGCCACCGAAACTGGTTCCCTTGTATATGCTGAATGAAGTCTGAAGTGTATAGCACTATATTAGCTGCTCACATTCAGCCACATGCTTCAAAACCCATTGGATGGAGCTTCACACTGCAGATGGACGAAGACCTGAAGCATACTTTGAAAGGAACCCAAGACTTTTTTTAAGGCAAAAAAAAGGGGAATGTTCTGCAGTGGCCAAGTCAATCACCTGACCTGAATCCAGTCGAGCTGCATTTTACACCACCCAGGATGAATTACCACCATCGTCCAACTCAACACCACGAAGCACGAATTAACACCATCATCTAATTCACATACCACCAACTCATATGTACATATGTGCCCTATTTTCTGCATCTCTTCATGAGTAGGTCAAAACAAAAGCAGTGGATGGTTACCACTTATAAATCCATATCCACAAATCCTGCAAAGTAAGGAAAAGCGTAACAGAGCTAAATTAGGAAGATGAGCCAGTGAGCTATAGAGCTCAGGAAAGAATGGCTCAGAATGGGCAAGGAAAGATTCATAAGCCTCAAAGGACACTTGGTGGGAGACACTGGCTGCAGGGACACAGAATATACTGCTGAACAGTCAGACAAGTTTTTGTCCTGCGTTCATGCGCAAGATCTATGTGGTGTCAGTGAACATCATGAAAACATTATTAAAGATGGTCTCTTGCTTTTCTCTCGGTTGTTCTGAGCTTCCAGGGTTCATGCCGATCACACGGAGGCATTGTTTTGGAAATATAGAGAAATTGAGGAACTGCAGCAGTTCTGCATGCTCTTCTTTCACTTCACTCTCATACAATGAACAAGTGTCTTTCTTTATTCATTTTGGTTACTTGGAGAATTGTGTGTGTTAAATGGTCTGAGACGGGCAGAAAGACAGACAAACAGACACACAGACGTTTCATTGTCTTACAGCGCTACACATGAGTAGTCACCAGTGGAAACGCTTGTCGGATGTTTTGGATGGGTCTAAGTTCATTTGTTGTTTTCACATAGCCACAAAAATGCTGAGTCATCAGCCTGTGTGTATCTGTGTATATCTGCGTGTGTGTGTGTGTGTGTTCCTGCAGGCTCATTTTACTGACCAGCTACCTGATCTGTCTCCACTTATTTCAACTCTCTGCTACCTAAATCTTTCATTTAATGATTTTTAGTTTGTTTCCTGTGGAGGTGATGCTTTCTTTAGTTTTTCTTATCTTAAGACACACACACACACACACACACACACACAATTAGTCTTGTCAGCTTATTAAAAAAAGTACAAAAATAACATTTTGAAGGATTTTCTAGGTTGTTTTGTAACTAGAAAAAAAATCGAGGATTGAGGAAATCCCAGCCGAGATCGAGAGGCTGATCAACCTCAAGACGCTGGTGGTCTCGTTGTGCAGAGCACACACACACACACACACAAACACACACACACACAATAAATAAGTAAACAGAAGTCAAGTGTTAAAGTGATCAAGTGCTACATCTGTGATGTCTCTTTTTGGGGGGGTTACGTGTCATTTCAAAATTAGGATCGTGAGAATCACTGGTAAGTGAAGTGACATAGCTGTATGAGGCAAATCATTAAGGTTAAGGTTATAAAAAAATGTAAAAGGGTTTGTAAATGTTACACATATGGAAGTGCAATGTAAAACTGCAGCAATAGAGGATGAGTGGAGATGGCAGGAGGAGGAGAGAGAAATATCACCACATCTTAGGACGATATCAAGGGCAAAAAATACAGATACAAATACAGATAATGGCATTGTGTTTCATATAACACAACTACACAAACCTGTTTGTTTAATTATGTGTATATGCGTCTTGTAGGTTATATCACCTGCCCTCTCTGCAGCACCTAGACGTGTCACACAACCTCATTGGCCACTACAGCAAAGAGATCAGGAGCCTCAGGTTTAAAAAAAGAAATGGATAAAAAGAAAGCTCTTGATCTAGACACAATGGCCACTTTATTACACTCGTACTTAGAACCTAAAGCTCATCTACATCAGTCTCAGTTTCTGGCCATTGCACAGGTGTTAGATGGAGATCTTTGGTTGTGACAGCAAGTTGTTTAAAAACTCCTCACACACACTGCTGTGCTGCTTGTACACATACTAAGTGGCCTATGTGGCCTAAATGTTCCTAATAAAATGGCCAGTGAGTATCCATTCGGTGTAGGTATACCTAATGAGGTGGAAATACAGTTAATTAGTAATACCAATAATAATAGATCATAGTATAAGATACAATTAAGTGATACATGAATAATAATACTATATTATATTAGATTAGATCTGTAGTAGTTAATGAACATCTCTTGGTGTGTGTGTGTGTTTGTAGATCGCTGCATTATTTTAAACGTCGAGGGAAATCAGTTAGCAGTTAGTGTGTATGTGTGTGTCGCATTGCCTCAGTGTAACCTGTAACCTCTGTGTCTATAACCTTTTATTTTCCCCAGCTTTTACATTTCTGTTATTAAAACTGTTTTTTTTTATACACACGTGTCAATAATTTGTGTTGTTGCTTGTTTAATTCTTTTCTTTTACAAAAAGAAATCATTATTTTATACCATTGCTACCTACGGTCAAGTTTGCGATATGCATTCTTACGGGGCCCCCTGGTGGCTCGGGGGCCCGGCGCAAATGCTCATAGCTAGAAAGCCCTGATTGTCAGGATTTCTGCTATTTGATCTCCTGAAGTTTTTTTTTTTTCTGTCTGATTACCTCTACACAGGTGTTCATTTCTGCCTATCCTGTTGAAGTTATGGATTGTACAGCTATGGATAAGTTGAGTTTCTCTTTTGTCTTCCTCAGAAGATTTTTTTTTTTATGGACAGCAGAGCATACTTTAAAAACAACTGTTCTCATTTCAATTTAAACTGATCAGGCACATTCCTGACATGAAGGATATCGAATCACACATAGCTTTAGCTAACTGTCCTCTTGTCTCTGCAACTATCTGCAAAGGATATGGCATTGTGAGGACAGATGTTTTTTTTGGGAACAAAAATCTTTTATCCTGCACTGGGCCTCTCCGGATAAGGGTGTCTGCCAAATGCCATAAATGAATAAACCACTTTGGGACATGCTGTTATAGGAACATAATCAGTGATGGGGTGGTGTGATGTGGCATGATACAAAGACGAGTCACCCTTATTGTTGATTATTTATAATAATAGCATATCCCGAAGTGTTTTATTCCTCTTATACACAAAAATCTGCCAAAGATTAAATATTAAAGGTTTATTTATTAAATCCAACATAATTGTTATCTATATAGTAATATTTTAATGTCGTGGAATGTCCACGAAACAAGTTAGTTCCTGTTATCGCAAGTTTATTATCGCAAGTTATTCACAGCTGAGATTATGTGGCGTCCCTGTGATTTAGGTGTTACTATAGAACAATAGTAACTTAGAAACCACACTAATATAATCCTATGATTTTGGCTTACAGCCAGCAATACATTCAGAGATACTTCGATCCCTATGATGGAGGTAATCAGAACCTCGCTTCTGGCAGTGGGACACCTAGACAAGGACGCAGGGTGGACATCTGTCAATCTGGTGTATGGACAGAGCCAAGTGTGGTTGGACACATGTAACTCAACCCTAGCTCATGTGCCAGGGTTGCTTTTTGAAGAGCATCCCCCTATTTACTCCATGGGACGGGGCAATGAAAGACAAGGGTTCCCAGTGCTTTACAGCTCCTTTGGTTTTTATTGAAACATATACTGGTTTATCACTGTTAGACGAACAAGTTTCATTTGAACTTGACCTGGGGTTTTAAAGCAGCACAGAGATGCTTAACCACCTCGAAGTAAGAAAAGCCACAGAAGCATTTATTTTTAAACCTCTAACTACTGCTGTGTCAGCAATGTTCACGTAGACAGTTCAGCTGTGCTCACAGAAAACTCTCCTGCAGCTTGTTCTTCTTCGTCCTGATGGGTCGCGGACCCACTGAAGAAAAAAGTGCTGCCAGCTTTATTCAGGGGAAAGTAGCTCATACGTACTCAGAAAAAAGTCGCTTAGAAGGCACCAGATGACGTGGAGACTAATTTGCATATTCATAGAATCGTCCCAATATCATTTTTCCATATGCACATCACATGCATATCCTATGCATATCATTGCATATGCATGTGAATATCATTTGCACATTGAAGTGTAGCACATGAAAAATGAAAGATTAGAATTATCAATAGAATGATAAAATAATGGATTATGATTTGTTTCTTCATGAAAGCAGAAATCCTTCCTCATGACTCCACAAATTAACCATTTAAATATTCACAAAATACTGTCAAGAATGTGAGACAAACCGTGTGTCCCAATCAGAAGGCAGCTGCCCACTGAGGTGCCCTATTTGCCCTATGGATTTGAAGGCAGCATCACACGTATCCTGGACAGTATCTCCGCCTGTCATGCGGAAGACCGGGGTTCGATTCCCAGACGGGGAGGCAGTTGTGTCCTAATGGTTCGAGAGACGGACTTGTAACCTGAAGGTGAACCTGAAGGTCGTGGGTTTGAGTCTCGGGTCCGGCAGGGATTGTAGGTGGGGGGAGTGAATGAGCAGCGCTCTCTGCCACCCTCAATACCACGACTGAGGTGAGACCCTTGAGCAAGGCACCCCCAACTGCTCCCCGGGCGCCGCAGCTAAGAAGGCTGCCCACTGCTCCGGGTGTGTGTATGCACTTGGATGGGTTAAATGCAGAGCACAAATTCTGAGTATGGGTCACCATACTTGGCCACAAGTCAAGGCAATCCCATAATTCAGTGCTCTGGACCGAAGTTCTGACAAAGTTTTGACAAAGATGGCAGGACAGGATGACGTTCAATGTAAGTAAAATGCTGTTTTTGTATTTAACTAACATTTTCCTCCTGATCTTTAAAGGATTATAAGGGTGATTTCTGATCATAAATTGTCATAAGCCAGTCAGTGGTTCAAAGCGGCAAGCAAATGCCATGCGACCTCCCAGTTTACCGTATACACTGTAGTAGGCTGGTCTGGTTTTATGCTGCATTTGACTAGAGGTCAATGTTATAGATTTTTAATGAGCAAATATGTCTGTATGTTGATTGATCCAAAGCGATATACAGATGACTGTAAATATGAGTGGACTTCGTAACAGGGATTCAAAAGTGAAGCCAAATTGTCTCTGAGGCCCTCTAGTGGCTGGCTGCAGGACAATTTCTAACCCCGCCAATTTTGCCAGCAGTTGTTATTGTTTCTTGTGTGATTGTGCTGTGACTGACGAAATATTCTTGTTACAAGAACACTAGTGTTGAAGTTTTGGTGGATTGAATGTATTTTGAGATGTGTTTTGATTGCTGTAGATTGCATTTTGAGCATAAAATGAATGGTTTAGAAATGTTAATGAGATTTGTTACTATGTAATTGGACTATATTGTGTCTTGGATTCCTTCTTCATGTTCTGAGCTGTCTTGAACCTCAGGTTCCTTGGGTGGAAGATCATCCCCAACACCCAGGTATATGTTGTGGAGGATGGCACATGAAGCAACCTCCACTGGCAATGAAGGAGAGGTGGAATTCCAGACCCTGCAAGAAAATGAATGGCCACTGGGTCTTCATTATGCCGAAAGCCTTCTTGATGACAACACAACACATTTTTGAGAGGTTTTGAGCCTACTGGAAGCTTCTAGGGTTTGATAAGATCAAGGGGCTTCTCAAGAAAGACAGGGACATCCCTAAGCTAACCCATGTGTACATTCCTGTAAGATAAAGGGGACTAATTTTCAAGAGACAGAAACCGTGGACTGAACTAGAAAAGTGGGCAAAATATCTAGAAACCTGGTCTCACACTATGGGATGTATAGATATAAAGCACATCCTATTTTTGTTGCACCTTGTGTCAGGCTCACAAATGGTTGCTAGCACAGAAATAACCTTGCCCTGGACAGACATCAGCTCTTCAGTGACTCTTCTGGATAATTCTGCCGCACTTGGTTCAGGATCCTCAGGGGAACCGACTGGTTCAGAGAGCTGCAACAAGCTGCCTTAATTCAATAAATGAAATTAATTATATGTTATCGAAGTATGTATGTGTAACAAAGAGGACTCTGGAGATGTGTGATGGTCCATGTGTGAAAGATTTATTACAAAATCCAGAAGGCAGGCAATGGTCAAACAAAGAGATCATCCATACGATAGGGCAAATGCAAAGAGTATTCAAAGTTGAGACAAGGGTCAAACACAAGCGTGGCAATCACAGACCAAAGGCTAACCTTACACAAACAGAATACGTCACCACCACTTCACATTGTGTGCATGATTGCATGAGCTATATAGTCTGTGAACAGGAAGTGGTGTGTTGTAGAAGTTGTTGTTGTTTTTTTGGCTGATCCAGTTAGGAGTTGCCACAGCGGATCATTTGTCCACATGTTGATTTGGCACAGGTTTGTCAAAACCTGACGCAACCCTCCCATTTTATCCGGGCTTGGGTGCACTGAGTACACGCCCAGTGGCTGGGTTGGTGAGAGTGAGGGATCCCTAACCGCTAGACCTCCAGGGACACCAGTGTGTTGTAGAAGAAGTGTCCTTAATATTTAGGGGAGGGGCGTATTGAAGGCATGATGCTCCTGGTGGATGTGACAGTATGTACAGGATGTACTGTATGTATTTAGGTTTTTATTTTATTGATCAAAAAAATGATCAATATTTGTTAAATAAAGTATTTTTATTACACTTCCTGTGGGAGTCCTGGAGTGGGGAGGTGCAGGAATGTAGGCTACCTAGCAAACTTATTCACAGAAGTAAAGAAGTGCAAAGTAATTATAATTCTTTGCTGTAATAATGATAATAATAATAATAATTATAATAATATTAATATGCACTGATGGGTGGAATAACTCATTTTTACTAAATATAGCCAAGAAGTGAGTTTAAAACAAAGAGCAACATATATAAACTTATCCATTGTGTCTTTACTGGTGACAAGAGTTAACATGGATATTGATTCACTGCATTTATGAATGCAATGCATTTATTTTCTCACTGCAATCACACTCTTAAACTTCGGTAATGTGTATCCTGTGTATTTATTTTTGGATTAATCCACAGTGAATTTTCACAGAAATTTATACATTTATAAAATGTTATAAAATGTTACCCCAACTCTTGACCATTCTACTTTTTTTTTTTAATTCCACATTTATAATTTAGGAAAACAATAACATTTAAACATTGTATTATGTCAGGAACATACATGCCTAAAACCAAAGGAATCTTCCTTGCACTGACTAGTGGGAAGGTGAACTCACATTTCTAGACTTTTCAAAAAGTCAGTGCCTGTCTTTTCACTGTCACATCCAGCTTCCAGCGATACATAAGGAATAATCCATGACAGGCCATTTTGATATACGTAGGTGTGATGTGGCCCAGTGTGAAGCAGAGGGATCTGGTCTATATTTAGCAGTACTCTGAATGCGCATGCAAAGCAGCAGCAATGTGAGTGCCATTGTTCACACATCGGCCTGCCTTATTTATGTACATCTGGAGGATTAAAACCTACATTCGCTAGATGCCACGTCAGGGTCAAAACATCCCTGTCTGTCTGGTTTCCAACTCTAACTCTAAAATGGCTAGCAATTTCATGCACAGCAGCCTTTAACAGACTAACAAGCTCTAGAGATCTGTTAAAACTTTCTGCCGTCGTCGTGATCGTTGTCATGAGCCGTGTCTCAAATTATGTATTTGAATAATACAAAAGAAGATTGTGAGTTTCTCTCGCAACCCCATTTGTAAATCATGTCTCGGAACCTTTTTTCAGAGTCCATGGCATTACAAAAGTGAAACAAAATATAACCACTTCGAATTAACCTACCTATAAAATTAATTTCTAAGAGTTTTCAAATGCATGATCGTTAAGATTAGCCTGAGGTTTAACAAAACACTAGAAAATGTATTATTGTATATGTATTATATTAATTATATAAATTGTATAGCTATTTTATTTAGATTTGTAAATATTTTTATATTTTTTACTAATATTATGTCTAAAACATTTTTTTTATTTTAAAAAGACTTTCCCATGCTATTTTTAAATGAAGAATATCCCTACGATTTTGTTCAAAATAAAATATATTTAATATAAAATATATTTGTCTTGTATTAGATATTGAGTAGCCATGAACTAATCACTAATGGTTAAGCATTAAAAAGTCATCTTAGCTGATTGTCTATACGTTTATAAGGAAATAAGCTTATGTAAGTGGACGGTCACAAATTTTAACTGAGTAATCGTGCACTAGGGGGCAAAATAGAGCAATATACTCAGGGCCTGAAACTCCACTCCTGAAAATAAAGTGCTAATGAGAAGTAATTCTTGATTAGTAAGCGAAAAATGTGACGCTGTAAGCATGTCTCTTCCCAAATGAACCATTTTAGTGGTTTCGTAGCAACAGGGGGGGAATATTAATGCAATCACAACTTTTATGTTTTTTTAATTTGCATTTTGCATGAACACATTTAAGAGAAGTTGTTGGTCTGTTAAACTGATTGCTTTGGGTCCAGCGCACTTGATATAAGTGTAACGCGATTCGTTACCTACCGTGACTCTGATACCTCTGGATTATAGCTTCTATAATGAAAGTGAGAACAGGAACTAACATGTTTTGTGGATATTCGACAACATTAAATGCAATAAAGTATTTAGATATCCTCAGAATGATTTTCTTTCTCAGAATTATTACTTAATTTTAAATCCCACCTGTGTCCAATTGTATGCTTGCACAATTAATATCTCTGACTTCTCAGATCAGTCCTGCTGTCATGAAGACCAAGGAACTGCCCATGAAGCTTCGTGAGGAAAAAAAGATGGAGAAGGGTATTAAAACATAGGCAAAGCTTTGAACCTTCTTAGGAGTACTGTTTAGTCCATTATAACAAAGTAGAAAAAAATAATGGCACAAACCAGACACTACTAAGATCAGGCCAAACTCAGTGCTCTGGCAAGAAGAGCAACTGTTAGAGAAGTGTCCAAGATTCCAGCTACAACACTGAAGGGGCTACAGAGCTCACTGGCTGAATTAGGAGAGCCTGTGCAGACCTCAACAACATAATCAGCTTGTCACAGTTCTGTCTATGAGAGAGCGGCCAGAAGGAAGCCACCTCTGAGAAAGGCCATGTTAGAAAATCTGAGAGCTTTTGGAAAAAGATTTTGTGATCTGATGAGACTAGAGTTGAGCCATTTGCTCTAAAGCCAGAACAAAATATCTGGCACAAACCAAATACAGCCCAACACTCAGGAAAACACTATTCCTGTGATCAAGCATGGTGGTGGTAGCATCATGCTCTGGGGTTGCTTTTCAGCAGGAGGAATTAGAATGCTTGTTGCCGTCACAGGAATAATGGATGGAGCCAAATATGAGCAAATTGTTAAGGAGAACCTGTTCCAGTCAGCCAGACATCTGCATTTAGGGTGAAAAGTTATGTTCAGGACAATAAGCCAAAGCACAGGGGAATAACTAAAAGCAGAGACTTAAACCCAGTTGAAAATCTGGCAATTGCTGTCCACCAACATTCTCCGTCTAGTTTGGCAGAGTTGGAGAAAAGCTGCATTGAGGAATGGAAGCAAATGGCAAAATCAAAATGTGCAAAGCTCATCGTTTCAGGTTTTAGGTTTATTAGACATGTGCACAAAATGTCAATGACAGCTGTACATTGAAATGCTTGTGATGAGGCTCAGGTACTCTAGAGCTGGCAATACAAAGAAATCTATATACATATACATACATACATATATATATATATATACATAAGTAAAGTAAAGTACAGATCCTAACTGTAGCATTTACATTTTTTTAAATGTACAATTTAATTAGATGTAGTATTCTGTGTAGTGTGTAATAAATATGATCAATATATCAATACATCAATATATTGCACAGAGACAGGACTGAGTCCTTAGCAGCAGCGAAGTGATAATAGTGTCCTTAGAAATACTGCAACATCCCCAAAAGTGACAGGACGTGAATGTGAAGAGATTGTCCATGATTGTCCTTGAGCTGTCAGTGAGGTGAGCAGTGTGTGGGAGGTAGTGGAGGTGTGACAGGAGTGACAGAGAGGAAGAAGGAATAAAGCCTGGATTACAGTTTATTCAGGATCGTGATGGCCTGCAGGTAGAAACAGTTCTTCAGCCTGCTGGTTCAGGATTGAAAACACATCTGAGACAACTAAAAGCAAAAATACCATTATGAAATGATTACATTTTTTGTTGCAATACAACACAGAAATAATCACTGGGAGGTGTGTGTGTGTGTGTGTGTGTTTGTGCGACAAGGTGTGTGAGTGAGTACTTTCTGGAGGCTCTGTACATCCTGTACCTTTTCCTGTCAGCACACATATTACAGGCCGCTTCAGAGACGTAGTGACACAAGGGAGAAATATTCCTCTACCTCTTTTTTCAGGAACTTGTGGAACCATTCTACCGTTCTTTACCTTAAGTTCACTTCAATGTCTTTAATTCAGGTTCTTTCTCTGTTTATTATATAGGCCATTTGTTTCTTCTGCAACGCTAATTCTTTTCATTTCATTTCACTACATGGCCAAAAGTATGTGCACCCCTGGCCATCACACCCGTATGAGGTTCTTCCCCAAACTGTTGCCACAAAGTCAGAAGCACACAATTGTACAGAATGTCTTTGTATGTTGTAGCATTACAGTTTCCCTTCACTGCAGCTTGGGAGCAAGGTGGCTTAGTGGTTAGCACCGTTGCCTCACACCTCCAGGCTTGGGGAATCCCGCCTCCGTGTGTGTGTGTGGAGCTTGTGTGTTCTCACCGTGCTTCAGCGGTTTCCTCCAGGTACTCTGGCTTCCGCCCGCAGTCCAAAGACATGCAGTGTATTCTGATTGGCATTTATGGCCTGTAGTGTGTGAGATTGTGCCCTGTGCCCCGTCCAGGGTATCTCTCGCCTTGTTACCTGGGATAGGCTCCAGGTTACCCCGCAACCCTGTGTAGGATAAGGGGTATGGATGGAACTAAGACTCAAACCTGTTCCCCTGTGCACAAAGCGAGCTCCATGAAGACATGGTGTGTGAAGGTTGGAGTGGAAGAACTCGAGTGTCCTGCACCTCAACCCCCCTGAACACCTTTGGGATGAACTGGAACACTGACTGCACCCCAGACCTCCTCGACATCCCAACATCAGCGCCTGACCTCACTAATGCTCCTGTAGCTAAATGAACACAAATCCCCACAGCCACACTCCAACATCTAGTGGAAAGACTTCGCAGAAGAGTGGAGCTCATTATAACAGCAAACACGGGGGGGGATCTGGAATGAGACATTCAACAGGTACATATAGGTGTGATGTTCCACATACTTTTAGCCATATAGTGTAGAGTTGAAATGCCATGCTGCTGGTGGTTAGTTAGAGGTTACAGAATTCTATATTGACATATCCTTCA
The DNA here is from genome assembly GCA_037576675.1 of Pangasius sanitwongsei. NCBI lineage: Eukaryota > Metazoa > Chordata > Actinopteri > Siluriformes > Pangasiidae > Pangasius > Pangasius sanitwongsei. Next base: position 1,023,324 of record CM075007.1, read on the forward strand.
AAGTTGAAGACGGCGAGACAAGTACACCCCAGAGAATACCAACTGGAGTAAAGGGCTTTCGTGGTTCTCAAGTTGGGGCTCGGGGACCATCAGGAGTCTCTGAAGCAGAGCCCGAGGGTCCTTGATTTGGAAATTTATTATAGTTATTATTGAGTTGTAGTAGTTATTAGCAGTGATGAAGTGGATAATAATAATAATAACAATAATAATAATAATAATAATAATAATAATAAAAACCCTCAATATGTCAAAAAAAAACAAAAAACTAAGTGGACCTATTTGTGTGTATGTGTGTGTGTGTGTGTGTGTGTCAATGAATAGTTAAAGAATGGAAGGGTTTATGGCTCTAATAAATAAATAAATAAATAAATAAAAATTTAGACATTTAAATAACCTTATATAAAGTTGGAGATGCGCCCTCTGCTGACCTGTCATAAGCTTACAACCTTCAACTTCCGCGTGTGCGTGTGTGTGTGTGTGTGTGCTCGTGTTCATATCTGCGTCACAGCAGAGCCTTGTCGCTGGCTGGAGAAGAGGAGAGGAGACGCACTGTTTCTTTCTCGCGTTTGATCTTTTCTAAATAAATCATCCATCATGGTCAAAGTGACCTTTAATTCCGCTCTTGCCCAAAAGGAGGTGAAGAAGGACAGCGAGACTCTTATTCCCGATGACAAGGTAACGATTTGTTTCCACAACAAACATTTTTCCCTCGGCGCACATCACAGACCGACGCAGACTAAACAAACGCATGCTGTTTTTCATGTTTGGTCTTTGATCACTGGATGACGGAGAAGGATCCAAGCTTTTACTTCAACGCCGTACTTTGATCCTGCCGCATGTCTTGTCTGATCTCTCTGTAGGGGGGCTTTCATTTCATAGCCCATGTAGTGCACTTGGTGTAGGGAGTAGGGAGTGATTTGGGATGCTGCCTTCCTCTAATTGTAGAATTGTTATACAGTTAAAATGGCAGCAAGGGAGACTGATGGATTTGCTTCTCATAGCACACTCACTCACACCCTCTCTTGTTGATGAGGTGGTGTCTTCAAGTGTATATATATATCTATCTATCTTTGGTGCCTTTATTGTATTTTACAAAACATAAGGGTTCCACCCCAGCAACAATTAAATGTACAGACTAGTACTCTCTTTAGTTTGTCTCTTTAAAAAATTCTGTGTAAAGCTGTGAATATTAAACGCTTTCAGACAGGTAGAACCACATCAGGAAGCTAAGAACCCTGAAATTATCCAAACATACCCCCTGAGGAACCGTCTAATGGTGAACGTTAATCAAATGAATATAACGCGAATATTACGCTATACATTATATCATAATTAAAGAACGAGTTCCACAAGGGTTCTAGCTTCAAGAAGGTCTCTTTCTTGGGAACGTTCCTGAAAAGAAAACTCTCTGCCTTCAGGTTCTACACAGAACCTTGACTTTTAATCCTAACCTTTTTAATAAGAGCTTTTAAACCTTACCTTCTTATAAGAGCCTTTAAACTTAACCTTAAATTGTTTTTAAAAATGTTTTTAGACTTAACTATTTTCAACTCTTTAGATGTAGCCTTTTTAAATAAGCCTTTAAACGTAACTTTTAATGACATTTTTAGACTTATTCTGTTTTTTTGTTTTTTTTTTAAAATAAAATTTATAGTCTAGGTGCTAGGTTATTAGAAAAAAAAGGTTCTAGTACTCTAAAGGTTCTACGCAGAACCCATTTGGACTTTAGTTCTACTCGACACGGTGTAAAAGCTGTTATTTTATTAGTGCATTGTTTATATAGTGGACTGTTAATTAAACAAAAAAGATTCTAGGTTGATCATTCAATCAGTCAATCACTTACCATCAGATGAACACACACACACACACAAGTTGTTGAGAAAGGCATAAATGTCTGATTTGACTTTCCCTTATCTGGGTGTTAATGTTTAACACATTCCAGCAGGAAGTTATTGGATTGAGTCCTGTTATAAATTGGGAATCTTTTATTTATTTATTTATTTATTTATTTATTTTTTTAAGCTACTGTATGTATAAGATCATTGTTTCCATGTGAGTGTGTGTGTGTGTGTGAGAGAGAGTGAGAGTGCCCAGGTCTTTACGTAAAAAGCAAGAGTTGTATTTAGTCCTAAGGGAACTTGTTAAATATTCGTTCCTGAGACCGCCATGTTGTCGTGCGTCGGTGAGAGCTGTTCACACACACACACACACACACACACACACACACACACACACACACACACACACACACAGCAGTTTCAGTTACACGCAAAGCAGCTTTCCTGACTCGTCGCACAAATACCGGACGCTTTTGAAATGCAAAAACCTGTTAGGGCAAGTTTTTTGCATGTGCATCTCTTTCTCGCTCGCTCTCACACACTCTCTCTCTCTCACACACACACAGTGTGAACACTGTTTATCAGAAACATAGTAGAAAATGATGATGGTGGGTTTTTTTTTTGTGTGTGTGTGTGTGTGTTTGTGGGTGTGTGTGTGTGTGTGTGTGTATATATATATATATATATGTGTGTGTGTGTGTGTGTGTGTGTGTGTGTGTGTGTGTGTATATATATATATATAACATCTTATAAAATTTGTATATATTTATTTTCTTTCTTTAATCATTCATTTTTTGAGCGAATACTTTACTTAATTTGAAACTGACCCTTTTGTTTTTCCTGCTGGTTTTGTTTTGTGCATAATTTAAATATTTAGTGTATTTAGTTTTTATATTTATCTAAAAAAATATTTTTTTATAAGCAGTTTTATTTTAGGTTTTTAGCTGTAGATTATTTCTGCCCTTTTAAGTTGTTATATTGCACACAATACAATAAAAAATAAATAAATAAATAAATAAATAAGTTTAAATTAAAAAGTACATTTATTTATTTAGTTATTTATCTGTATATTTCTTTTTTATTATTTTTATTTATTTTAAAAAGGAATGTTTTCTTTTAATTGAAGTTTGTCATGGTAATGTTTGCAGATGTTTCTTTCTTTCTTTCTTTCTTTCTTTCTTTCTTTCTTAAGTTAGTTGTATTATTTATTCTTTCTCAGTCTTCACAGCTTCTGTAGTTTGTGGATCCAAACTAATTTACCTCCAACTAAAACACCTGCAACCTTCTTTCAATCCTTTTTTATGCCTCATATTCTTCTTTACTGATCCACTCCATCTCCTCACACGAGCCTTTCCTGAAGAACCTGAATGAAATTATTGGATTAACGAACAATAAATCACTCGTCCTGAGTGCATGTGTTAAATTTTACAGTGAAGTCTCATCATTCACAGCTAACAGCGCTATCATTCTTTATTATTTTAATCTTTATTTAATCACAGACAAATGACTGAGCCGCTCTTTTTGTTAAAGCCAGGCTGCAGGAGTGAAGCAGTCGACCCCTGAACAATCCCGGGTTAAGTGACTTTCTCAAGCGCATTCGCACACTGAATAGAGATTTTATATATTTACAGTATGTTTAAATAACATGCTGTAAATTACTGAGAGGAAGAAGGAAATCCAATCCCTCAGCCCTACAGTAAGAACGTTCATTTCTGACTGAGCGAATCGCACGATTCAGTAAATCATAATTGCTTTTTTTTAAATCTGCATGTTTAAGAGCAGCTTAAAGGCTGAATATTAGAACATTAGAATGACCGTTTGAATATTTTACTAAGAAAATTAGCTGAAAAAAAAAAGCCGACATGTTTCTTTTATTCGTGCTCCATTCCTCAACGGTGTGAAAGTGATGATGTTCGGACATTTAGAAACTTCTCTGATAAGCGCGGCACTGAAGAGACGTGAGTGTGCGTCGTAGATAACGAGAAATTTCAAAGGGAAGAGAAAGATGGAAAACCGTCAGAGCAGGGACATGGGATGAGGATAATCATAACAATGTACAATAAGATTTCTGGCATCCGACTGTATGTGTGTGTGTGTGTGTGTGTGTGTGTGTGTGTGTTGCTGTTTTGATAAAATACTGAGTGATTACAAAACATCACACTTTTTATCCATTTATAGTTACGTTTAATGTTTCGGAATGTCCACAAAACAAGTTAGTTCCTGTCGTCACTTACGTTATAGCAGCTATAAACAGTCAGTCTCTCACATTTTTCTCTCTCTTCAAGATAATAAGACACACAGAAAACACAGAAACCGCAAAAAGCGTAAACTCTTCTGCCTTGAAGATGTGCTAAAAGTTAAACATACAGCTTTACCGCTGACTGTTACAAAGCGCTGACACTGGAGACTCCTTCCATCAATGTTATCAACAAACATCAATAAACATTAATCATTCTTACAGAAAACTTCACCATATCAACAATTACACACGTTTTTTAAAAAAAATCTGTTTATTATTAGTTGAGCGTCCGCTGTACACGTCCCTGAGAATGAGCTGTTACTATAGAAACGATAACGTAGTAGAACAAGCGCATTAATAGAAACCTGGGATTTGAAGCTGCACTACTGTCAGAGCTGCTGTTACAGAAAATTCATCGACGCCTTCCGACCAATCACAATCCAGAATGCGACTCTGTTCTTGAGCTTCTCCTTTATTAATGATCGTCGCTGTATTAGGATTCTGTTGCGAAAACTCAGAGCTGAGGATAAAACTCACTGGATAAAATATTAATGACTCAGTAAACACGTTTTTCAGGGCCGTGGTAAATAATTCTTTTAATTTTTTATTCACTATCTGAGTGCTTGTCGCTATCGAACCAAAGCGGTTTATCATACACAGCTTCATCACCCTTATCCCATACTCCATCATTATTCATTATAGCACTGCGGCTGGAATAAAGGTGAATAAACACTAATATGAGCAGAAGAGCTGCACTGGACCAGATGAAGACTGATGGCCATATATTTAATGTTTTGTTTTTTTTTCCTTAAATAAATAACGCAATGTTATCCATTTATAGTTAATTAATTTTGTGGATCAATGGGAGACAGGTTAGTTCCTGTTCTCACTTACGTTATAGCAGCTATAAACACTCGTTCCCTCACCAGCCGCTCTTTATTCTCTCTCTTGAAGTTAGTAAGAAAAAAAAAAACAACACAGCTTGTCATGTTACCGAGAAACCGTAAAGAAGCGTAAACTCCTCTGTCCTGAAGATGTTACAAAGCGCTGACACTGGAGACTCCTTCCCTAAATGTTAAATAAGCATCTCTTATTAACAATTACAAATGTTTTTTTTTTTTCTTTGTTAAGTAGCAACACATTTTTTAAATCTGTTTATTGTCAGTTTTAGATTATGTGATGTGTAGCTGCACTACCTTCAGAACTGCTGTTATGGGAAATTAATCAACACCTTCTGACCAATCACAAGCCAGAATTCAGCAGCGTACGTGGTGCAAACAGGTGACATTGACTTCAGTGCAGCTTGAAGTTTCTTTACAGCTCCGTTTTGTTAATTTCCTCTTTCCCTTGAACGTAAAGAGATACATGACTTTATTTTTTTTTTTTATCTTTCATTGTCGTGTTTTGATTATTCTCTGCAATTTTGCCCTGTAGGAGACTCGCAGCAGGATCGGAAACCAGCATCGGTGTTTTTCTGACTGAGATTAATATTCCGCTCTTTATTCCGCACTGCTGGAGCATCTGGCACATCACATCGTGCTCGGCGCTAATCAATCGTGTCCAATAAATCCTCTGCAGTGCTTAGGGCAGCTCGATTGACTCCGAAGTTTAATCACTTCAGACGACTCTAACCTTTTTCAGGCGTGATCGTCACGGCGACACCGAGAGCAGTACCGAGAGCCGTTGCTATCGCTAATTCGAACGTGCTGACCTTACAAAGGAAAACTGTCAAAAACTTTGTCAAATCTCTGAAGTGTCCAACCCCAAAAATCTCACAATCAATCGAGCTGACGTGGGCGTTTTCTCCGAGCGTACTGGAGCTGGGCGGCGGTGACACACGCCGATAATTTGGCCATCTATCATGGTGATGAGACAAAATATTGGCTCGTCATGACGTCTGCTGAATGATGAGATCAAACTGAGGCGCACTGCACTACAGACCATCAGCAACTACACAATCATGTTCTGAAAGTAAATTTAAATACTTATCAAAACAAATCCATTTTACACACTTAGACACAGTTAGCCTTTACTATAAAATCTTTTTTTGCTATAATTGGACCTTCCCCACATCTTATCAACAGCTTTATTACACTGAAAACCCTAACGAGCTGACTGGACCGGATCGATTGAGTAAACTCGTTCCCTCAGTTTAACTGAGTAACGGTTTCTCCCAAAGCTTGTATATTTAAGTTCACTTAACTTGGTGCTCATGTAGCGTACTTTATTGTTTACTGACCATGAACCGAACCTGGGCCGTGGCAGTGAGAGCGCCGCATGCCAGCTGTGAGTCCACTGCAGTAATTAAGTTCTCCTAACCTGGTGTTCATTTCAAGCGTTCTTAAATACAGAGCGTCCCAAAAGTCTCCGTAAATGTAACTTTATTTACAAATCATGGTCTACGTGATTGCCGTTTGTTTGTAAACACACACGTCGTCTCTGCTACTCATGATGATCTCTAGAACTTCACTACACCAGTACCAGCAACAGACCAGACGAAGAGGACCGCCTTCTGCAATTATCTACCAATCAGAGCGTTAGTTCTCTTGTTGCTAGGCGGAGCTCCTCACATAGCCAATCACATCAAAGAAAGCCCAGAGTGAGCTATTTTAATGAATCAGGATTTTGATTTCATAACACTTGAAATCTTAAGTTTATGTATTTTGTGGGTAAAAAAAGTTAAACGAACTTAGATTTTTGATTTATGGCTACAATTTTAAGTAATATTTAGTTAATGATTACTTGATTGTTTAAGTAAAGACAACATTAGAGCTTGCAGTGTATATTCATCTGCCACTTTTCACCTGATTTTTGTGCGCTGTTCCATGATTGTGCTGCCATTTATCCCTTGTAACTCTTAAAACTTAATTTTTATTATTTTATTATATAACACTGAATCTAAAGCAGAAAGCATGCAATAAATGTCATCAATCTCATTACCATAAGTTTTATTTGCTGCATATTTATTTTTAAAATAACTAACAGGGTTCAGTTTTTTTGGCATAGAATTAGCAAATACACAAAATGTGCAATGCCAATGGCAAAAGGACATTCTCATGGTTTACTTCTGATTATTATTTTTTTTTTTTTAATTCATAATTTATTTTCAGTCAATAATTTCAGTAACAGGGTCGTACTTTCAAAGCGATGTCATCAGTCTATATCATAAGGCCAAAAAAAAAAAAAAAAAAGAAAGTTTTTTTATGATCTTCAGGAAATTCGGATGATGGAACTTCCTGTTGACTTGTAATTTGTGGAAGATATTCCCAATATCTCATAAAAGTGTATATATGAGACTAAAATGTATATTTTTCATCACATATAATGGATGATTTGTGGGGAAAAAAGTTCCAAGCGTAAGATATGAAACAGATTCACACATTATTACAAAATAAAAGGACTTTGTAATTATTTTATTGATTATATTTGAAGGTAAAGTGTACTTACAGTGGGCTGGGATGGTAAAAATGCTATGTTTTTTTTTAAAGAAACAGATAAATAACAGCTTGTCATGAAGGAAACTTTAAAATGTTTTCTTTATGTTCATTTTACATAAAGATTTGTAAATGTATCAGCCTTTCCTTGGGGTTGGAGAGTAAAAACTGAGAGTTGTTTTAGAGAGCTAATCAGGCAGCAGGTAAACACTTTCACTTCTTCTTCAATGTCATTCCGGATAAACAGATTAGCAATCAAAGTGAAAGCCACGTCTCATTCTGTCTGAGTCACTTCGAAACTAATGGCCGCTGAAATTGGGTGTCAATGTGACTTTTTATCGCAAATTAATGAAGCTTTAAATTTACAGTTTGGAATTTTTTTATTTTTCCGTACAGCTTTGAATTTTTCTGTACTTTATTTGCTCTTCAGTCTCCTTCGCCTTATTCGCTCATCATCCATATTGTTTCCACAGAAAATTCCACAGCAATAAAAATAAACCAAACGCTCATGCAGTCAGAAATCACACAAATGCTTACGCAGAATGTAAAATCATTTGAGAAAGCGTTGGAGTTGATGTTTTTCTAAGACAAAGCAGCCATTTTGTCTCTTAATGATATTGTAGGTTACATGGAGGCGGGGAGAATAAAACACAACAACAAACTAATCACAGAACCTGCTTTACAGCTTCACAAGGATTCAGCCATTCCTCTTCACAGAGGCCATTCCAGTGCTCGTTTAGTCGCTCGTCATGTCTCTGCATGGCACTGATCCGAGTTCTCCCACACCACCACATCGCTGCGTTCCCTGTACTGGGTTCCTGTAGCTTCTAAAAGACTGGTGTTCACCTACAGCACCAATCTCAATCCCTCATAGTACCTCAAAGATAACCTTCATCAAGACCCTTCTGTTCTGGCATTAAGGTCGTGGAATGAACTTCTACAAATGTCTCCTGTGTGTAAACAAAGACTAAACACCCACTTCCACCTCCAGCTTAGTAAAACTCGACTTGTATTGTCTCTGACCTGTTTGTACTGACATGAGATTAGCGATAAAGCTTCTGTCGCTCTGGATAAGGATATCTGCCAAATGTTGTACATCTAAAACTCACATATAAGGACAGAGAGATTTGGAAATGAAAGAAACTTCCTGAGCCTACTGAGCCTACTCCAACATATCATAAACAGATGGAAAACTCTGGGAAAAATGACTATGGAAATGTTTGCGCTGTTCAGGTATGCAAACTGAAATGCACAATTTAAGCTCACTTAATTTTTTTATTGTTATTTTTAGACTCGTGTCATGAATTCCCCTGTCAGTGCAGAAAACACTGCTCTCTGTTGTTTCGTTTATGACCATATTTGAAAACATGCGTTTTGTTTTAATGTTGAGTCTTGTCTCCGCCCCTCTTCTGTCATTGGTTGGTTCCCCTATTGTGTTTGTCTGGTTGTGAAGTGTCGCTCGTGGTATGTGTGTTACTAAGCCTCGTTCCCAGTTTAAGATTTTGTTGTGATTATGGATTTGCCTTTTTTTGCTGTTGCCTACCTGTGTATTGAAGCCCTGTGAATCTGGATTATGACTACGATTACAGGAGAACCCTTAATAAACACTATGCTTAGGTTACACACTTGCGTCTTTCCTCTTCATATACATTATAACATCTTTGTGGTTTTCATCCAAACACTGTCAAAGAGAGGGTCTGTAAGAAAGACTTTGTATCAGAACATCGTGGTTGACTTTGTCTGCTAAGGATTTTTAAATTTCATTTTTAAGTGTGGTCTGTTTTCTTGAACTTGAACACGTTGCCTGTGTTCCCAAATCCATTAGTCACTCAGAGTTAGTACTTTAAGTGAATGAAGATGAATGACTGAATTTCACAGGTGAAAATAATTTAGAAAAAATAAGATAAAAATTTTAAAGTCTTGTAAACTCTTCTTTACGTAAACAAATTCAAAATACCATGTTTTCAGCTCAGGTTTTTGATTATTAGACATTTTTTTTAATTTGTTCCTTTTTTGATTGTTATCTAAAAGCTGACAGAGAGAGGGTCTGTAAATACACTGCTTCCCAGATAAACCAAATTCAGGCCAAATTTTGAAATGTTATTTAAATGCAGATTTGTCCTGCTATTTCTTTAAACTGCCTATGTACAAATAGTATTTCTGAGCACCAGTGACATATTGTTATGTGAGTGTGTGATGATTAAGGCATGCAGTTTGCACAAGCTGGTAGCTAAAATCTTGTAGCCCCAGTTTATATACACTATATTACCAAAAGTATTCGGTCACCCATCCAAATGATCAGAATCAGGTGTCCTAATCACTTGGCC
>CM075007.1:1033261-1048441 GCA_037576675.1 Pangasius sanitwongsei
AGGAATGGGATGGCACTTAAGTTCATATGTGAGTCAAGGCAGGTGACCGAATACTTTTGGTAATATAGTGTATAACATAACATAAGGGCACCCGGCGTAAAAACTGTGCCAAATCAAATATGCGGACCAATGATACGCTGTGGCGACCCCTAACGGGAGCAGCCGAAAGAGCGTTGTCGTTATATAATATACACACTATATGGCCAAAAGTTTGTGGACACCTAATCATCACAGCCATATATGCTTTTTGAACATCCCATTTCAGATTTAGTCCCCCTTTGCTGTTATAATAACCTCCACTCTTCTGGGATGGCTAGATTTTGTAGTGTGGCTATGGGGATTTGTGATCATTCAGCATTAATGAGGTAAGGCACTGATGATGGGTGGGAAGTCTTGGTGTGCAGTCATCGTTCCAGTTCATCCAAAAGGTGTTCAGTGGGGTTGAGGTCAGGGCTCTGTGCAGGACACTGAGGTTCTTCCACACCAACCTTGGCAAACCATGTATTCATTGAGCTTGCTTTATGCACAGGGGCATTGTCATGCCAGAACATGTTTGGACCCTTTAGTTTGAGTGAAGGGAAATCTTAATGCTACAGTATACAAAGACAGCCTATACAATTGTGTGCTTCCAACTTTTGGTAAAAGTTTAGTGAAGGCCTACATATGGGTGTGATGGTCAGGTGCCCACAAACTTTTGGCCATATAGTGTATATATGATCAATAACTACAGAAACCCTTTCCCTGGCATCCTGAAACATGAAACAGGAAGTAATGTGATGAGTTGAAACAATCACATTTAACAATTTACCATTTAATAACCTGATGCAGACTGCACCACAGTTTGGTGGAAGCAAACCCCAAACTACCATTTTCAGGAGGATTAGGGATTGGTTCTCTGGGCCACTCTTGATCTTGAAAAGAGCATTCACACTTTTTGACAAATGGTCAAAAACATTTGTGAAAGTTTGAAAACGATCTAAAATTAAGTTTATTGTGGAATTACAATGGCTAGACTATCACATAGGTTTCTATACATTTATTGTTAAAGTTAGTTAAGTGGGCAGTGTTATATTTAGGGGCAATTGGAATAGGCACTTAGACTCACTACCATCCTGGTATTAACAATTTATATGTCTTTACAGACAATAAAGTTGGATGCTAAAGATTACCATGAAATCTCCAGTGCACATATTCTAACTGGTGAGCTAAAATACAGTTTTGTTTTGTTTTTAAGTCAGTTTTATTTTTATTTTTTTTAAACACAATTCTCATAATTTTTGTTCACAAGCATACATTTATTCTTATTACATTTGTTTCTGTAAGAAATATAATACACTAATGGTTATGGAGTGGTAACAGTTTCCTTTTTCTGTACTCATGACTCTGGTGTTTGAAGCTTTGGGAAAGCTAAGGGATTCTCTCCTCAAGCTGACATCTGAGATCAGTGCTCAAAGCCCAAAGGCAACTTGCTCTTACAACATCAAAAGCGATGAGAGCCACGGACCTCAAAGTACATATGTAAAATAAATGTGAAATAAATTGCATATTTACATAGATGGTTATTAATAAAAATTGTAAATGTTTATGGTGTTATTTTTAGCAATCAAAAGGGTAAGAGAAACTGAAGAAAAGGACTGTCCACATGCTCACCTAAAAGAAACTGTGAAGTCCACAGAGCCTGACACAGAGCCTGAAACTCCTGAACAAAGTTTGTAAAGTGTTAAAGACAAGATACTTGAGTTGCCAGTTTGTTAGATACTCCTATCTAGTGATGTGTTGTGCCACCTTTGGCCTTCTAAACAGCATGAATTTAAACTGAGATCCCGCATGTGTTATGCAGGAATATTGTACTATAATTAAATTATTGCAATTATTTTTTTTTTCTTATTCTCAATTTCTCTCATTTTCTCCATTTTTCATTATGAGCATGGCAAATTCCCACCCACCAGCCAGCTCTCCCTATCATGACAGATACAGATACTGGGCAGATTGAAGACTAACACATATGTCCTCTGAGACACAAGAAGTCAGCCAATTACATCTTTTCAAACTGCTGCTCACTCTGAGGAAAGTGCTATATGCCCTCTTCTGCATATGAGCATGTCTGTATGCCATTATCTCCCTCTCTGTGTCACTAAGCAAACATGTGTTAACACAGAAGTGGTTTATGACTTTGCATGACTTTGCGTGCTCATGCAGAGGCAGTGGCAATGTGAGATTGTTCACATACTCACCTGTTTACTTTTCAAAAAAAAAAAAAAAAAAAACATGTCAGGTTTCAGAGTCAAACTGTGAAATGTTCATCAATTTCATGCATAGTGAACAGACTGCCAAGCTCTTAAAGCTCTTCTTCGTTGTCGTAATTGTCATCCGCTGCATTTCAAATTGAGAACTCTGACCTTACATTCAAAAGTATCTGGAAGATTCAGAAGAAAAAAGACCTTTCAGTAGGTATTACGACTATGTGAGAGGTTTTTAAAATTCAAACACTGATCATAATAGGAAAACCAGTTAGTGTTCTTGGTCAGTAACTGTTAAATATGCGATTTGAGACACAACACTGGTTTGTTAGTCAGATGCAGACACAGTGTCACATGGTGCTATACTGCCCACACTATTTAGGTTGGTACTGCACCAAATGGTTGCGTAGTGAAAATTTCTGAAAATGTGCAGAAGCGACACTCTGAACCACAGAATACATGAGGCAGCCACATTACGGACACACAGCTTTTTAAAAAAAAGTATAATCCAGCCTTTACACTAGTCAGGCTATTAAAAATTCTTGAAAATAACACTATCATAAAATCAGAATCTAACATTTAATAATTTATTTTTTATATTTTTTTGCTTTTTACTCTATTCTCAGTTCATGAAAAACTCTTGAACCCTGCTCTGCCTAATTATTATTATTATTATTATTATTATTATTATTATTATTATTATTACACGTGTCAGTTGTATTATGTAGGATTTGCTGATGTTTGTTTGAAGGTGGAGGGATGTACATAATAAACTGGCAACTCTGTGTATGTAATTTTAAAAAACCTGGTTAATTGCTTGTTACATGTATTTGCTGTTAAATAAAACTGCATGAATGTGCCAGATCCTGATGATCCTGCTCGGACTTCACCGTATTTATGGTCATACCTCACAAGCCCCACTCGAACGGAGCCAGTAATCGGTCAGTGCTTCCTCATTCACTGTTTTCTGATTAGGATCGGGATTAGGAGTATTCTTGTCTAACTTTTATAACTGTGTTCACTTTTTTCATTTTTAGGTTTGAGTATGATCACAGAATATCGTAATTCCAATGGTCAGAACTCCTTTCTGTGCTCCTGCTGCAAAATAATCCTTGCTACTCGCAGTTACATGGGCCACCTGATTAGCCCCCGCCACCGCTTCAATTACATTGTGCGTAATTACACAAAGATAAATGTTAGCGTGCTGGAGTCTCCCTGTTCTAAAGTTCATCCTACAGTTGGTGATCTCTTTATGTGCTGTTTCAACAGAAAAGTAAGTACCCAGAGTTAGCTGCACTCTGGAAAGGTGAGATCAGCTTGACCACCAAAATTGGAGAACTCCAAAAGAAAGCACAGATTGTACAGGACCGTGAGGGCTGGGGATGCCTCAAGGTTGTCATCTTATTATCATCATTCCAATAGTAAAACTTTGAAAAAATATATAAGTAATGTTTTAGTATTGTGACATGATCTTTCTTATTTAGGTGGTAGAAAAAGAAAATAAGCAGCCTCAAAAAAAGATGCAGCAGCCACCAGAAGGTAAGAGTAGAGTAAATTAATGGTAATTGGTCACCCATTGATCAAATAAATTAGATAAATTATTAGATTTAAATTAAATAAATTTTTTTAAGACTCTGTAATTTAGAAAAATCAAGTTAGAGAAGAGATGGTACAGCAAAATAATTTTTTTATGCTTGTTTAAGTGATTGGTGAATGGGTTATATTAGTGCATGTGTGTTGCATGTAGGAGTCTATAGGTATTTGCTTCTGTTGAGTTGAGAACAGTCAAAAAATATCCAGCCATGATGAAACAGTTTGTTTGACTATTTTAAAATTGTGGTGTTTATTTGTTCCAGGTACTGAAACTCAGACTTCAGCCAAGGTCCAGAAACAGGAGCCATCTCAAAGCAGTGGTGACACTGGTGAGGGGAAAAATGGTGAGAGTTGAAATTCAGATTGTTTTAGCATTATGAATAAAACTATAGACCAAGCAGTAAAGACTGTCACATTGTTCTTAAATAATTTGTGCCGGTCTTCCACAGAGCCACAAGACCTTAAGAGCAGTGAGCCAAAACCTACAAAACAGCAGAACATGATTGGTCAGTACCATCTAAGATTTTATATGTTTATTATGACTACCCTGCAGTACTTTTTTTACTTCAGATTTATAATGTAGGACTATTGTAACATTATATTTTACATATTTTATTGTATGTCACTAACATGCATACACTTACAGAGCACTATATTTGGAACATCTGCACACCTACTCATTCATGCAATTATCTAATCAGCCAATTGTGTGACCGCAGTGCAGTGCATAAAATGCAGATACGGGCCAGCAGCCTTGGGTAATGTTCACATCAACCATCAGAATGGGGAAAAATGTGATCGCATTGATTTTTGACTGTGGCATGATTGTTGGTGCCAGATTATGTATTCATAATTCATGTGACATGCAACAAATTAAAGGAAAACACTTTATGTTGGGTTTTAACAAGGTGTTGGGCCACCATGAACCACCACAACAGCTTCAGTACACCTTCACATAGGTTATACAATCCTCCATAACTGTACTGGAGGGATGAACACCAATCTTCAAAAAAATAATCCCTCAATTGGTGTTTTTATGATAGTGGTCGAGAGCATTGGTGGAACATCTTCCATAAGTGTTGAGTTGGGTTGTGATCTGGTGTGAAGGCCATAGCGTGTAATTTCACTCATCAAACCATTCAGCTCTTGTGCCCTGGGAATGGTGACATTGTCATCCTGGAAGAGACCACTTCCATCAGGATAGAAATGTTTCATCATAAGAAAAAGCTGATAATTCAGAATAACTTTCTATTGATTAGCAATGACCCAAACCATTCACAAGAGTCCCAGTTTTTCTTTAATTTGTCACCGGTCAGTGTGTGTAATAAATATAGTAGATGCTACATAGTCATTTGGACCTAGCTGCTGAGCTAATGCCAAGAAAATGTTCATGTAGGAAGTTCCCATGTTAGCTTGCTAACTGAAGGGCTTAACAAGCCAAATAATGTTATGTCTAATTACAGTTGCAGTTATAGCTAAGAATGCTTACTAATTAGATAGTTGGCCAGGCAGCCTTCTGTTTCTGCTTTCTTTGTTTGGCTGTTTTAGTATTGTGTTTGTTGTGTATTGTTTCAGATGCTGAGAACCCAACCAAGGCCCAGAAACTGGAGCCGTCACAAACTGGAGGTGACTCTGGTGAGGAAAATGTGCTGAGACATGTTGAAATTTAACTGGTTTAGCATCACTGATCTAACTATAAAGCAAGTAGTAAATATTGTCATAGTGTTCTTAAATAATTTGTGCCTGTTTTCCACAGAGCCACAAGACCATAACTGCTGTGAGCCAAAACCTACAAAACAGCAGAACAAGAAAAAAATTAACAAACGCAAAGCTGTGATTGGTCCGTACTATCTAAGATATTAACAAGCAGAAAGGAGACCAGTGTCATATGCTGGCTACTTTCTATACATCAGACCAATAGAATGATGCTAACAGTTTGTACTTACCCACCTGAAACTGTCTTGTAGGATTGAATTTTGTTACTTGTGTGCATCATGACAAAAAGAAGCTGTTCTTCTGTGAACTCTGCTCTGTCCGAGGTCCTCTAGAACATATGTCTAGTGTGACCCACAGGGAAGCCTATGTGGTAGGTCATTAAAGAGCATTTATGCATTAATTTTTATTACTACTGTGTCTGTAGCAAATTATGAATGACTGAATGTGTAACTGATGTGTACAGAAATATAAATATCCTGGTTGGAATGCAAGTGGCACAAACATGGAGAAGAAGCTGCAGAAGATAGCTTTGTGTTTAGCAGCAGTGGAGAGAAGCACTGGGATGGGAATGAAGGTAGGAAAATGGTTTATAAAGAGCTTAATTTGTGCTTTTCTGGCATATGCTTTTAACATTTGGGTTTTCCCCCCCAGAAACTGAATGTCACTGCTCAAGTCTTCACAGCCTTATCTACTGCTCCTTTCAGTGAAGGTAGATTGAATTTGCTGTCATTCATTAGTCCAGTCTTGTTTTTGGTGTGTGTGTGTATGTATGTGTGTGTATATATGTGTGTATGTATGTGTATATATGTGTGTATGTATGTGTATATATGTGTGTGTGTGTGTGTGTGTGTGTGTGTGTGTGTGTGTGTGTATATATATATATATATGTGTGTGTGTGTGTGTGTGTGTGTGTGTGTGTGTGTGTGTGTGTGTGTGTGTGTGTGATTATTTCGGTTTAAAACTTTGAACTTAAAGTGGAATTAACCATCTAAATAAGTACTCTGGTAAAAAGTTTAAAAAGTTGAAGTATAGCTTCAAGTATAAAAGGCTACAATTTGCTCAAAGTAGCCCATGAAAGTGACATTTCAAGAAAGATTCACAAAATAAAAAGTCTGCCTCTCTTCACCAAGGAACCAAGGAACGTGGGAGAACATTAGCTAACGAATAATTAAAATCAGCTTTACAGCTAATCACTCAAGTGTTATCTAGAGTAATAATAATCTAGCAGGTGCCTTTTAAATATGAAGTGTGTGTCGCAGCAGATCGATTACACCGGTGTGTATTAGGTCTCATTCGTGTTGTCTCACGTGTTGTTAGAGTTTAGATTCATTAGACGTTTGCGTCTACTTGAAGCTGCCCGATGCTAAAAAGTCACCTTATGACTTTACAAATATATGATTATAGACAAATGAGGGGGTTTTTCTTTTGAAATTTGTGAGTGAAACTCAAACAAAAACTCACGTTTACAGACTTAAGAGCAGAAACAAAGTGATTGTGATTACTCACTTCCACCTCTGGTACACTGCGTATGACAGGAAAACACAATCAGCATATAGTTATAAAATCATATACATTTATAGTTATAAATACAGGGATACATTCACATATTTACAATTTATTTTGAATTAATTTAATTTGAATGTATTTATTTCTGTCAAGCTGCTTTGTGAAACAATTTGTCCATTGTTAAAAGTGCTATACAAATCAAATCGAATCGAATTGAATAGTTCAAGCGCCGCATGTGACATTAGCGGTGAATTATTATTCTGCTGTGTTTAAGTCACATAATTTTTCAAGGTTACACAAAAGTTACTTATCTGCTAATACTGACATGGTGAGGAGAGGAGGATTTATTCTTCTTTTACTACTATTTTTAATGTTCAATCAAGTTGAAGTACATATTAAGTAGCTATCAAGTAAGAAAAATATTAAAACAGTCTGAAAAAAAATGAGGAGTTGAAATACAGACCCTATTAATAATAATAATAAAAAAAAAAATTGCCTTGACTTCAATTTGTTTTTTTTCATGATGACAACTTCCTTAAAATGTCAAAAACACAAAGCTATAGAACCTTGTTTATAAGTTTAGAATATAATTTGTTTAAAACAGTGTGAGAGGGTTTTTTTTTTTTTTAATAAATCGCCATTTCTGTGATTAATGTTATACATGTAATTAATATGTTAGATATTAAATACTTTCGTTACAGTGTCACTGGCAGTGGATTGCTGTTTTGTTGTCAAGCTTAATGTTTTATGTAAAGTTTATATAATGAATAAAACACAACGTGGCATACTACCACATTTGCCACTATTATCATTTTTTTTAATTAATTAATTAACAAACAATGTATTGCACTTTTAGCCATTTATAGTTACGTTATGTTGTGGGACTTCCGAGATACGAGTTAGTTCCTGTTCTCACTTGTGTTATCGCAGCTGTATAGTTGTTCCCTCACCATAATAATAATAATAATAATAATAATAATAAGAAGAAGAAGAAGAAGAAGAAGAAGAAGAAGAATGTTCAGGATGTGGAGCTCTTTGCTGGTTTCTGTGTGCTGTGGTGAAGTCTTCGGGTAGTTGCACTAGATTGTAATTCATTCAAAAGACTTCACGTTCTTTGGTTAGAGCTCATGATTTTGGTTAATCAAGTTGACTTTCTGCTGTTGTGGATGGTCTCATGTAGATACCCTACGGATTTATACTTCCCAAAAAACAGTTTAACCCAAGACTCGCCCTTTCTTCAGTGGAAACGCTGACATGATATGCCATTACATACAGTTGTAGAAGAGTAATGATTTATAATCGCACTATCCGGTGTCACCCAGGGAAGGGAGAGTTCCCATCTGAGCTTGGCTCCTCGTAGGATTTCTTCCCCTTGTAGTCTCAGGGAGTTTTTCCTTGCCACTGTCACCTCTGGTTTGTTCATTACGGATCTAACTCTAGTTATTTACATTACAATATCTCTTCTGAAAACGCTATAGAGATATAATCAAATTGAATTAATCCAGTACAAGAAAATACCTGATACATTTTGTTTCCTTTGCTAATAAAATAAATTAAGTTTGGTTTTCAGATATTCAGATGATCCTGAAAAACTATTATTATCTACATTAGGCATGTTAGATAATCAATGGACCATTAATTTAACCAGTTTTATTATGTCCAAAAGAAGGACAAATTTGTATAATGACGCACACATGATACTGAAAATCAAGACATTTTTGGAATACCTAAAAAAAAAAAAAATGTATATAAGTGAACTATTAAAGTGCTCACAGATACCTCAGGCAGTTCATGGAAACATTTCTAAAGACATTTTAAAAACTGGATCTGGAGAGAGAGAGAGAGAGAGAGAGAGAGAGAGAGAGAATGAAAGGTTGGGTTTAGTAAAGGCTGGGCTCAGTCGTCATTCCCATGTCCAGGCATGCCTTCTTTATGGATTATTGCAACATGATCAGGAACACGTACTTGAAGGCTTTAATGCAGATTCCACATGTGCGCATAATTGGCCGTTGTTTTTGATCGGGTCTGTTTACATACGGGTGTGTCACACTGTTCTGCCAAACAAAGCTTCCATTTTTCAGCCTCCAGCCATGGACCAGGAGCAGACAGACACTCAGCCACGGGGTTATATAAGCACTGGAATATTTTATTGTACATACTTCTTGCATTCTGTTGAATGAATCGATTAATTTCGCAACTTCACCGTGACTTTCTGGTGTGAATGTGTTCTGCACAATGAGACCTGACCTACAGGAATATGTTATGTGTTTGTTTTTGTCTCTAGGACCCTGAGGCGGCGCAGGTTGTGGGCCAGCCTTCAAGGGCGTGGTGCTGGTGCTTCTACCTGGGACTGGCCCTCGTGCTGTCGGGTGTGGTTGTGGGCGGAGCTTACCTGTACAGGTACTACGTGCTGGAGGTGAGGTCACTGCGTGAGCCTTTTCTCCTATGGGTTTGATATCTTCAGAGATGAGAGTGTATTATTCTTTCACAAGTTTGTAAATAAGCGTACATCTACAAAAGAAAGAAAGAAAGAAAGAAAGAAAAAGAACCTGGCTCAAATATGCACGCGTGGCAGTAAATTTAGTGTAAATTGGCTAGTTATCTGTATATGCTACCAGAGTTAAACGTTTTAAACGGCATTGTTGTCCTTGTATCTAATGAGCAACTGTGAATAAAAAACATACTCAGCAGTTAACATGATGAAATGCTAAGCAGCGTTTTCTCCTTATGTACTGATTTAATCATGACGCAGTTTTAGGTTGCTGTGGGGGGAAAAAAAAAAAAAACACCTCGGAGCACACTTGAGCAGGATTTACTTGAAAATCAGCTGCGTTTGTCACTAATATGAAGATCCTCCACTCCTAATGCGCTTTATTTACAACTAAAACAAATCTAATAGCTTTTTAGCTATGAGACGACATTGCTGTATGAAATTAAAAATACTTTTAAATATCCTGTTGACACATCGTTTGTTATTTTGCTTTGTATTCAATTCAAATGGGAACCACTCCTAACACATTGTCCACTTTAATAGGAACAGCTGTACACGTGCTTATTTATACAGATATCTCAATCATGCCAATCATGTGGCAGCAGCACAATGCATAAGATCAAGGTCAAGAGCAAAAAAAAAAACATCCTGTGTTGCAAAAAAACAGTAAGCAAAAAAAAAAAAAAACACCTTGTTGATGAGAGAGATAAGACGAGAATGAGCAGACTGGTTTGAGCTGACAGGAAGTCTGTAATAACTCAGATAAGCACTCTTTACAATTGTGGTGAGAAGAAAAGCATCTTCACGCAGTTTAAAGAGAAGTAGTGCAAAATCCAAATCAAACTTTTAACACACTCATTCTAATGTCGTTATTGACTTAATAATCTAAGGTCAATAATAAAGTGATTAAAAATGTGTTGTTTATTGTGGTGACGTTTTTCTGTAAAGAGACTTTAATTTAACATTTATGGAAGGAGTCTCCAGTGTCAGTGCTTTGTAACGGTCAGTAATTTTTCCGCCATGGGAAAGTCTTCAGGAATTTACGCTTTGGGGTTTCTTGGTAACATGATAAGCTGTTTTTTTTTTATTGTCTTATCAACTTCAAGAGAGAGAAAAACACAACAACAACTGTTTATAGCTGCGATAAGCGAAGTGAAGACAGGAACTAACTTGTCTTGTGGATGGACTATAAACGGATAAAAAGTATGACGTCATTCATTAATAAATAAAAAATGTACTCTTTTGCAAGTTGCTGTGGGGTAAGAGGAAGAAAACACTTGTAAGCGTGCTGCTATAGGAAAATAATCAGAGTAACAGTCTCGTACCACCAAGTCATCGATTATTTATTCCTTACTTATGTTTTATCATCATAATAATAACTGCTATGAATCTTGTGTGAGATGAAATAATCAATGTTCATGAACCTGACCTATACCTTCTCAAGAATCTCGATGTCTGAGTCACGCGTTCTTTGCCGTGTGTGTGTGTGTGTGTGTGTGTGTGTGTGTGTGTGTGTGTGTGTGTGTAGGAAGGGCAGGTGTTTGTGTGTGGCGTGAAGTACCGTGAGGAGAACTTCAGGATCCAGGAAGAGAATGATGACCTAGCGGAGGAACCTGCAGTGGGCTTGCGTAGGATTGACGAAATCGTGCGAGTGCTGCAGGACGAGGAGGTGGAGCTCATCGACGTCCCGGTGCCCAACTTCAGCGACAGCGACCCGGCCGTCATTGTGCACGACTTCAAACGGGTGAGGAACATCCGCACACACGTATACCACACAGGCACACACAGCACAACACATTATTGAAATTGTTTAGATTCCTTTTCTATTATTATTATTATCACATACAGTGTCTTTGGGTGCCGTGAATGGAGGTGATTGTAAATCAAAGTTAAAATTCTTAGCATATAGAATTTTCTAATTGAGTTAATTTTTAAAATATTATATATATACACACACACACACACACACACACACACACACACACACACATATATATATATATATATATATATATATATATATATATATATAGTAAATTAAATGGAATTTGAGCTATCAAAATTTAAGGATGATTATTTTTTTCCTCCTTCTTGTTGTTTGTTGTCCATTTTATAATTTACTTCAAATGTGTCTTCAAACATATTATGAAACATTAGCCTAATTAGCACAGTAAAAATTATATTATATTATACTATATATAATAACTTCCTATAATTAATAGGTTGTGTATATATATGTGTGTGTGTGTGTGTGTGTGTGTGTGTGTGTTTGTGTGTGTTGTGTGATTCTCAGAGGCTGACAGCGTATTTGGATTTGAGTCTGGATAAATGTTATGTGATTCCCCTGAACACGTCCGTGGTCATGCCTCCTCACGACTTAATGGATCTGCTGGCCAAGCTCAAGGTGAAAGAATATTTACTGTTTATTTACTTTCCTTTTTAGGTACTGGATTTGCAATGGCTCAATCACATCGGAGAAATTAGCTACTAAAAAAATAAACATATACTGTAGGTGGGTGTGCACATGTGCAAACTACCAATGTGTAGGATTTGGCTTTAAGAATGAATATTGTGTGTGTAAATTAATGTACCACCAGAGGGCAGGTACTAAATTTGTATTTCATTATATTTACATTATAATTGTATTTAATGTATGCAGTAGTGAATCTGGGCTTGAAAACCCTTGTGTAAATCTGTGCTGTGTGTGTGTGTGTGTTTTTCCAGGCTGGCACCTACCTGCCACAGACATATCTGGTGCATGAGCAGATGATTGTGACGGAGAAGCTGGATGACATCGAGCCCCTGGGTTCCTACATCTACAAAGTGTGCCGAAACAAAGAGACGTACAGACTGCAGCGCCGAGACACCATACTGGGTAGGAACAAACACACACACACACACACACACACACACACACACACACAATGACTGGGCCGTTCCAAAATATTGATCTTCTTCTTCTGAAGCCATTCCATTGTTCGCTTTAGTTTCGCTTTTAGTTTTCCCAGTTGAATAGAAGCAGCCCCATAGAGTGATGCTGCCACCACCATGCTTCACCATGGGTATGGTGTTCTTTGGGTGATAAGCTGTCTTGTTTTTTTGCGCCAAACAAGCTGTGTCTCCGAGTTCTGATCTCACAGCTGGCATTTGGGAATTCTTCATGCTTCACTAATGACAACACCATCTACACTGCTCACGGACCTTGTGCCTTAAGCCAAGTGTGATGTAAAATTGGACAAATTGTCAAGTTGTCAACTCTGCCATTTGTCAGAACCTTACTGGTAATCACGTGGGCTGTATTGTAAAAAAAAAAACTAGATCAGTTATGTGTTTTTGTAACATTCAGTATTTATCTCATCTTCACAAGATGGTTCTCTTGTAATAAAGAGACGTTTTCTTTAGTGAGAGGTTTTTCTCGTAGTAAATAGATGGTTTTAGTAATGAGATGTTTTTTGTAGTAACACGATGCTTTTCTCTTGTAATAATGAGAGACTTTTCTCGTGTAACGACATGCTAATGGGGATTTTCTTTTCTTGCATGACAGCAATGCACCTCTGTATTAAGTTTCTTTATGTACATATTTTTTTCTTTTCAAGCATTTCGAGCCACTTCATTCATTCATCATGGTTTAGTTTCAAATTTCCTTCTTAATAGTAATCACGGTGAACAACCAAAACTCGACGCTTCTTAAAGAATTTCGTATTTCAACCTTGTATGGTATAGTATGATAGTCAAATAAGGTTATTTACATATCTTTTTCTGGCAGAAGTACACACACGAACGCGCGCACACACACACACACACACACACACACACACACACACACACACACACACACAAAAACACGTGATATCCTGTTTCTGTTTCTGATAAACAGGTCTGCAGAAACGTGAAGCTCTGAACTGTCGCAAGATCCGGCATTTCGAGAACCACTTCGCGATGGAGACCCTGATTTGTGAGCTGTGATGAGAAAGAAAATAAGATTAAAAGAGAGAGAGAGAGAGAGACAGAGAGAAAGAAAAAAACAAGAGAAAGAAAGGGATATTTTTGTTTCATTTTCAGTTTTTCCTGTTGCACATAAAATCATGTTCATGCTGTGGGTCATGTAATGATTGCTTGAGTTTCCATTATGCTTTAAGCTTCTCTAATCCTTGTTCATGGGTATCATGTTATATAATAATGAGTGTGTGTGTGTGTGTGTGTGTGTGTATGTTTCATCTGGTTGATATAATCTTTATGTAGTTCATTTTTTTTTATTGCTGATTTGTTCTCTTGGTATTGGATGATATTCAGTAACACATTTCATATTTTAGATATAAATTAGAAAGAGAATTAGCATTTTAGAAATCTATATTCGAATAAATTCAAGTCTAGATTGAATGTATGTGTATATTTTCAAATTAACAAAGGATATTCTGGCACGAAGGTAAAAATTAAAGTAATTTTTATACCACTGAACCATGTTGTGCCTGTGGCTTTAACAGTTGAGAATGATAAATTTGAAGAAAAATTATTTCTAGATTTCTCACCTAATCTTACTATAACATTCATAATCAGGAAAAAAAAAATGTGTGTAGATGAACCACAGTAAGTGTAATGCTAATTTATAATAGCCTTTCTGTAGTAGTAATAATAATAATAATAATAATAATAATAATAATAATAATAATAATAATAATAAAGTCTTAAACTGTCTTCATGGTGTGTTGATCTTTTCTGATGCCTTTGACTCTTGATGTGTGTGTGTGTGTGTGTGCGAGAGATAAATGTGAGAGATGTGTCTTCCTTCTCTTTATCATACAGTGTGCACATGTTCACAAGTTTACACTGTAAAATCTCCAACACACACACATGCAGTCATGTGGTGTGTAGCATATATATATATATATATATATATATATATATATATACACACACTCACTGGCCACTTTATTAGGAACAGTCATGCAATTATCCCATCAGCCAATCATGTCACAGCAGCGCAAAGCATACAATCATGCAGATGCAGGTCAAGAGCTTCAGTTAATGTTCACATCAAACATGATGAAGAATGAAGAAAAAGCGTGACTTTATCCGTGACATGGATGTTGGTGCCAGTTTGAATATTTCATAAATTGCTGATCTCCTTGTTGATGGTCAGAGGAGAATGATCAGACTGGTTCGAGCTGACAGGAAGGCTACTGTAACACAAATCATCACTCTTTACAACCGTGGTGAGCAGAAAAGCATCTCAGAACACCTCACATCTCAGAACACATCAAAACTAGAGGTGGATGAGCTACAACAGCAGAAGACCGCACCAGGTTCCTCACCTGTCAGCCAAGAACAAGAATCTGAGGCTATCATGGGCACAGACTCGGTAAAACTGGACATCCTGAATTCTTCTGAATCAACACAGACACAGAAATAGTCAAAAACAAAGAACAGGAATATGATTAGCAGTATATTTTATATCGTATAGTAGAGTTATGTGGCAATGTTCCTCTCATGTTACTTTGTCCCCAGAAAATTACTAAACGTCACTATTTATGTTTGAAAAAACATTGTGTTAAAACTGTCTGAATACACTATATTACCAAAAGTATTCGGTCACCCATCCAAATGATCAGAATCAGGTGTCCTAATCACTTGGCC
>CM075007.1:1050166-1062996 GCA_037576675.1 Pangasius sanitwongsei
ATTATTATTATTATTACTCTTAAATAAATATAAAATAAATAAATATTATTTCTTTAAGTAACAATATTAATATTATCATTATTATTATTATTTAGATTTTTTTTACTTTAATTAATAATAGTGTTTTTATAATCATCATCATTATTTAATTTGACTTTAACAGTATAGTTTTTTATTATTGTTGTTATGTTTTTTCTTTAACATTATTAGTATAGTAACATTATTATTATTATTATTTTATTATTTTATTATTATATTATTATATTATTATTGTTTGTTTTTTCTTTAAGTAACATTATTTTTATTGTTATTATTATTTAGATTTTTTACTTTAATTAATAATAGTGTTTTTTATAATAATAATAAAATTATTCTTATTCTTATTCTTATTATTATTATTATTATTATTATTATTATTATTATTATTATTATTATTGTCAGTATTATTATTGTTATTATTGTTGTTATTGTTGTTGTTGTGATGATTACTGTCAGGGCGATGGAGGAGTACGTGGTTGTGGGGCAGGTGGGCGAGGGAGCGTTTGGGAAAGCGCTGCTGGTCAGAGAGAAGGCGGGTTCAGGACGCCGCTGTGTGGTGAAGCAGGTCAGCCTGTCCCGGGTGAGAGCCCTGTGGCCTTCTGTGTCACACTTCAACATTTCATTAACTTCAGTAACTTCATTAAAGTTTACACTTCTTTTCTTACAATAATATTTTACGTTAATATTTAATATTTTATGTTATTGTGTATATTTCTATTTCTGTTTTTTGTGGCCTGCCGAAATACACCACTATGCAGTTTTACTGTATAGACTACGAGTGTTTTACGTTATACATGTCGTGCAACAATCAGACACTAAAGTCTCTGCACAGCATCTGTCCTTCCACCTGACGATATTAAAATATTAAAATATTAAATTGAACCAAGCACGCCGCGTCCCTGACCAGGATGAAGCGCTGCCTGAAGACGAACGAATGAGCGGAAGATACAGTAACTAAAAAAAGGAAGTATAAAGACACCAGTGTAGTGAACTGTGAAAACAGAGGCGGTTTATTTTTACCGTTTTAGCACTCACTTTCACATGCTGTTGCAACAAAAAAAAAAACACACACACAAAATACAGTTTATAGCTACGTTTATACACACTGCAATGAACCTACAGCTGTTTTTGCTTTAAAATTTTAATTTAATGGTGAACATGCAGCTGCATTAGGACCTGTTCAGGATCACGTTCAACAGCACACTTTTATAGTTCCTTTCTTTTTTAAGTTGCTATACAGTATCTTACGTTCGTTCGCTCATCTTCTTCACTGCTTCATCCTGGTCAAAACCCAGATCTCGAACTTATCGCGAATCTGTGGCAAGACTTAAAAATGTTTCTGCTCAACATCTGTCAGATTCGACTTTTGGTCAGATGTTGAGATGTTTTCCCAAGAGGAATGGCCAAAAATATCAGGATCCAGATTCGTAATGCCGATTAAGCCAAATCCCAGAAGACTTGCAGATGTAATTGCAGCCGAAGGTAGTTACTGGCACAGGAGGGGGGTGAATACTTATGCAAATGACAGGTTTAATATTAAACTTTCACTATAAAAATAATACGTTGTACTCCAAATATTCTGTGAATCAGTTTGTGAAAATCAGACTCCCGGGTGTGAATACTTATTTAAGGAGGTGTAATTAAGAACCTATTTTACTACCTATTGAAACTCTCCCTCTCTCTCCCTCTCTCTCCCTCTCTCTGTCTCCTGTAGATGTCCCCTCGAGACAGAGAAGCAGCCAAAAAGGAAGTGACTTTACTGTCTAAAATGAAACATCCCAACATTGTGGCTTTCTTCCAGTCGTTTCATGGTTGGTGCAGTGTTTAACTGTTTAACTTAAGCTGAAACAGACACACACCTTGCTCTCTCTCTCTCTCTCTCTCTCTCTCTCTCTCTCTCTGTGTGTTTATCTTACCAAATGTGAAGACAGTCAGTTTTTTTCTAGTGATATTCCTGGGGTCACTGTGTTTTAGGCGGAGCCGATATTTGGTAGATCTTTTCTGATCCTTGAGCAGTAGTGGGATTTCAGCTCTTCAGCCGCCGTTTCAGCTGCGAGTTTATCCCATTGTGTAAAGTTGTGGTTTGTTTGTGGCCCCCAGTATGTGTCACTGCCATACAGCACAATTGGTTCCATTAAGGATTCGTATAATTTGAGCCAGATTCGAATTGGAATTTGAATGTGTGTTTGTTTGTTTGTTTTAATTGCGTAGAATTTGTTAACGCCCTGCGTGTTCTCTCTGCAGCTCATTCACTGCTGGACTGAAATTTCCGGTGATTTGTTATGAATCCAGTTTGGGTTTTACTCACGATACTGTGTTTCATAAGGAAGTCTATAAGCCTCGAATGAATGAATGACTTCCCCAGGTTACTGTTCACACAGATGCCTCGGTAATTATTATAGTCAAATTTATATCCGCTTTTGAAAATAGGAGCCCTTGAGTCCAGATGTCAGGGAAATAACCTGCACTCAGAATCATGTTGAATACTTTAAGAATAGCTAATTGGAATTTTAAAGTTGCGTATTTAATCGTTTTGTTTAGGAAGCCATCAGACCCACTTGCTTTTTTGGATTTGAGAGTGCCTAATTTGTTTGAAAGTTCCTGCTCTGTAAAAAAAAAAAAGTGGTGTCGTCTTAAAAAAAAAAGTGAAAAAAAAAGTGAATCGCAGTCCTGAAACATAGCCAGGGTCACGGTACAGGCAGACAGTGTAATCATCGGCATATCCATAACTGGAAACAGGGACGACAGGAAACTAAGACTCAGACGCACACGCTGCAATGAGCAAGACTTCGCAACGAGACAAAGACAAACTAATCCTAGGGATGAACTGAAAACAGGTGCCCACAATTAGGTAACAGACCAATGACGGCACGGGGGCGGAGACACCAAAATACTTACACACTTTATTGACAATTAAACTTGCCATTTAACGTTAAATTTGCAGCATAGTTCACTCAAATGAAATGACTGCTTTCACGCCCCTTCTGCCAAATTGCACAAATTAATTAGTCATAAATAATTAGTCATCTTTCTCTATTTTATTAGTGAAAGGTACACATATTTTTGCCTACACTGCAGAGTCATAATTTCAGAAGTTAAAAATACTTATTATTTATTACTAATAACTTGGGAATGTTGGAAACTTGGAGAGTCCTGGAGTGAGAAACAGTGTTTTAAAAGAAAAACTCTCTCTGCTGTGTTCCTGAAGCTTGTTTAAGTACAACAGCCATACCTGAGGAATAAAACACTCGGGGTTGTGCTGTTACAGGAAAATAAGTAACGACAGGGTGGTGTGATGATTTATATTTATTTATGTTCTATGAAAATATTTTCAACATTGATTTTGATTGTATAAAGCTGGAGTAGAATGCAAAAATAGCATGTTATTATGCATGTGCGTGTGCGTGCGTGCGCGTGCGTGCGTGTGCGTGCGTGTGCGTGCGTGTGTGTGTGTGGGTTTCAGAGAGAAATACTCTCTACATAGTGATGGAGTACTGTGATGGTGGGGATCTCATGAAGAAAATCACTTTGCAACGAGGACAGCCATTCACAGAGGAACAGGTATACGTATGTCACACACACACACACACACACACACACACACGTATCCACTTATTAATTGTAGAATGAATGAGTTCTTCTTAAATAATGAGTGCTGTCTCCTCTGTACAGATAATAGACTGGTTTGTTCAGATCTGTTTGGGTCTGAAGCACATTCACGACAGAAAAGTTCTGCACAGAGACATCAAAGCTCAGGTACGCACTTCTCACACTTCACGTTTAAGGTGGGCAAAATGTCAGAGATGACAAAATACTTCACAATACATGATACACGGTATTCAAATAGGCGGCAAAACCACAGGGCGACACTGAAAACAACATTAGGGACATGCCGTTTTAGGAAAAGAATCCACGATGGGGTGGTGTGATGTGGGCTGACACAAAGCGGAGTTACTGTTACCACCACGATGTCGATCATTTTACTGTAACAGGACGTCCTGAAGCGATTTATTCCTTACAAATGAACCGTTATCGAAATTATTGTTCATTAATATTTGATTTATTTTTGTCTTTCATGAAACCTGGTAGAACATCTTCCTCACTCACGGGGGGACAAAAGTCAAACTCGGAGACTTTGGCATCGCAAGAATGTTAAACAAGTGAGTGTGCGTGTACTGTCGAATGTTACTCTGTGTGTGTGTGTGTGTGTGTGTGTGTGTGTGTGTGTGTGTGTGTGTGTGTGTAAAATGGGTATTAGAGGCATTTTTTAATCCCACAATTGAAACATAAATAAATGACAGTTCTTATATACAGTGGTGCATTCAGAGTAATTAAAATAATAGTAATAAACAGTGCTGGTAAACATTATACAGTATGTTAGTGTTACACTACTAACCCCATTTTACTGAATCCTATTTGAATTATGATTACGTTTTTGGGCTTCCTTAGTTTATTTCATGTAATGGTGATCTTAGCTAAAGTCAGATTAACACATTCTGGACATTGTGCAAACATTAAGAAGGTTAATCGTTATAATAAAGTTTTCGAATTTCCCTCCGCTACAGATTCATTGTAACACGTTCATGTTGTTTAGAACTACAAGGAAATGGTAGGAGTGGACTTTGGAGACAGCTGGCTGGCTGCGTAGAAATGTACTGTTATGGATTTATTACTAATCCATATTTCCTATTTTTCTCGCTTGGCTCTGAGTACTGAATATTTCATCTGTGACGTGAGCGTCTGCACCATACGGACCTTTTCTGAGCGACTAAATACTGTACATGTCAGTATTCATGATGCCTCATGTCTTTTGCTGATGCAGCACAACAGAGCTGGCAAGGACATGCGTCGGGACGCCATACTATATTTCTCCGGAGATCTGTGAGAACAGGCCTTATAACAACAAAACGTATGTACTGTGACACATTGCAGTGTGTGTGTGTGTGTGTGTGTGTGTGTGTGTGTGTGTGTGTGTGTGTGTGTGTGTGGACTGTTTCTTATATGGAGATGCCACGTTGCACTTCGAAAGGAAGTTGGCAAAAAAGCACAGAAGCTTGTGGGATCTAAGATGAAAGACTAGCTCTGTGGTTCTCTCTCTCTCTCTCTCTCTCTCTCTCTCTCTCTCTCTCTCTCTCTCTCTCTCTCTCTGTATTTATGTTTGGGTCTGTCTTTGCTCCGCAGAGATATCTGGTCTCTCGGCTGTGTCCTCTATGAGCTGTGCACACTCAGACACGCAGTGAGTGCTGCAGAACAAACCACTATTCACATTCGCGTACAACACACACACACACACACACACACACACACACACACACACACACACACACATCCTTATCCTCCAATCTCAAAAACAAAGCCACACACAAAATATAACACAAATATTATAAATTATTTATAATCCCACTATCCGGCGTCACCCAGAAGAGGACGGGTTCTGTTTTTTATTTATTTATTTTTTGCACCACTGTCACTTCTAGTTTGTTCATTAGGGATTTAAATCTAAATCTGATTTGTGTATTGTAAAAAATAAATAATATCTTAACCAAGTGAAGATCCTCATAAAGTTTGGGTTGAGCAAAGCTTCATTAAATATAAAAATACTGTTAAGAGTTAAAAAAAATAGAAAATATGTTTGATTTATTTAACACCTTTTGTCGTCACTGTATAATTCCATATTGTTATTTGTATTGTTATTTCATAGTGGTTGTGGCTTCAATATTAACACACACACACACACACACACACACACAGACTTACACACACTTTACTGTAGTTCCTTTCATTCATTTGGCAGATGCTATACACCCAAACTACAATAATCCAGAGCAATAATAATAATAATAGAATCGGTAATTTCCTGCATATCAAATCTGATTTTTTTTTTTAAAGATTGTTATGTTTATCATTATTGGAGCAGCGTAGGTGCATTTACACGTCAGTGTTTTCTGCGTGTGTGTGTGTGTGTGTGTGTGTGTGTGTGTGTGTTAACAGTTTGAAGGCAGCAGTCTGAGGCAGCTGATCGTGAGGATCTGTAGGGGGCGCTACACTCCGATATCACAGCGGTACAGTGCTGAACTCAGGCTGCTGCTCGCGCAGCTGTTTAAGGTCAATCCCCGAGACCGGCCCTCAGTCAGCTCGCTGCTGAAACGGCCGCTTCTGCACAAACACATCAGCAAGCACCTGGACCCACAGGTAACACACACACACACACACACACACACACACACACACATATAGTGCTGTCGTGCTATATGAAGGGTTAGTGTTAAAGTAATGATGTCTTGGTGATCTATGGCCTGTTCATTTAAAGGTGCAATTATATATATATATATTTTTTTTACAAAAAGGTGATTTTTTAAAACTCCTTACAATAGGTACAAATAACCTGGAACATATGTGGAACATGATAAAAAAAAAAAAAAGGAAAATAATGCATGACCTTAGCAAAAGTGTATTAATTTGCTGATAAATCCCATTTGAAAAATTGACTTCTGGTCCTGAAAGCTTGTGTTTGGCTGCTCCTCCTGTTAGTCGTTTAGACACTTTACTCCATGGGTCACCGTAGATCCTGGGGGCGGAGCTTTATGAACATTTAAATATCAAACTCATCTAACTGTCAAAGACCTAAACTTACCTAATGCACCTTTAAATTTAAATAAACAAAATACACATTAACACACAGAAGCTGAATAAAAGAAGTACAATACAAGTAGTCCATGTAATGAACCAGACTCAGTGGAAGAGTGAGGATGTGTAGAGTTGTTAGGCAGGCAGTGGTCAAACAGTAATGGCACAAATGCTCAAACAAGAGGGCAAGCTCAAAGTAGTCAAATACAGAGTAGCAAAATGGTCAGAACACAGAAATAGGCTTCTATGAAAAACATGACACAACTCAAGAGAATGGCAAGACTTCGCAAATATAAACTGAAGAGCATGTGCGTCTATAGTGCAAACCAGGACTGCTCATTATTGACCACTGCTGGCAGGGACAGGTACTGTTGTGACAGCATGTGTGTGTGTGTGGGTGTGTTGTGGGTTTCTGTTTCTGGGTGTGTTGCAGTTCATGGAGGAGGAATTTAGTCACACAGTTCTGCACGGAGTCAAACCTGTAGCACAACATGTGAACAAACACACTGCAGGTACCCATCACTGTCCTACACACAGCACACGCACCCTATCTACAGGTGTCTAAGCCACTTCATCCTATTTCTAAATTAAAATCATCTTCTGGACTGTAATTAAGTTAAAACTAAAAATGAGCTAATGTCTGTTACTAAACTCAGAGCCATGAACTTGGCTACTAGCGAAATGTGCTAATGATAGGTCATTGTTTATTAGCAAGTTTCTAGATTGTAACACTACAAAATGTGGAAAAGTTCAAGAGAGTGAATATTCATATGGAATATATATGGACTTAATCTGCGAAACTTACTTGGAATAAGTGTAATGTGGCCCGTTAACTAAAATGAGTTGGACACCCCAACTCTGCACCGCGAAAACAGTATTTTTGTTTGTTGTAATCCAGATTTATTTGTACTATTTCCTGTCAGTTTCTCTTGAAAAGCATGAAATTCTCTTTTACACACTTTTTTTGTTCCAGGTTGATTCAAACAAGCGCTGAATGTCTTCCTCCATTTCCTTTTATTATACTTCCTCTCCAGTTAAAAGAAGGATGACACTCATGAAGTCTAAAAATGTTTCTGTGGTTAAAAAAAAGTGCCTAGAGTCTTCCAAGTAGCAGTATTACGACATAGACACTTGAGAGAATTAAAACAATGCTCAATTTAAAATGTGAAGTGGAGTAAGTGTTACGAACCCGAAGTTGATTTTCCTATAACGGCACAAGACTCCATCCTTTTTCTGTTTAGAGTTATATTTAATGTTCTTAAGTTAGTTCCTGTTCTCATTTCTGTTATGGCAGCTGTGAACAGGCATTTCTTCACCAGCCTCTCTTTTTGCTCTTTCTTGAATCTCTCTCTCTCTCTCTCTCTCTGTCAAAATGTCCAAAGTTACACCAAGGCCTGGTCCAGCAGTAAAGCCTGAGCATCCACTGAGCAAGTTGCCTTCCAGACCAGAGCGAAGATGTGCAGTAGCCAAGCCTTGCATCACACGGAATAAAGTATGGTTCTTCTTCTTCTTCTTCCTCATTGTTTTTTTACTTTATGGTAAATATCCAGTCTAATATTAGTGAATTTTGTGAGGTTATGAGCAGTGTGTCCATTTTAATCTAACACCATCCAGGATGTAGGCACTATAAAAGCCCCTTGGACTGTTTTTTTTTTGTCATGCATATTTAACTTGGATCTAGCAGTACATTACACTATACAGAGTGTAGAAGCCATGATTTCATACCCATTTTACTCGTTTTAGGTATCAGACCACATTACACTTTGTCCAATGTCAGATAGGCAGGATCGGAAAAAAAATCAGTGTAGTAGACGGCTAACACATCAACAACTCCTTTTAATTCATCTGAAAGCTACTAGGCTCTACACAGTACCTTACATATACAGTGGCTTGCAAAAGTATTCAACCAACTGGAATTTATCAGATGTCTGAATAACAAATTTTAAATACACATTCTTACTGTCCGTATTTTTTTTATTATTGCAAAACCATGTGCTCTTACAGTGAATTTTCAAGTCAAACTTAATTATTGGTCAGGAAGTATTTCAAAGAAAATCAAAAACTGAAAACAAAAGGAAACATTTTATTCATTAGCTTAATAAAAGAAAATGAAAATTTTCGGAAAACAAAAACCACCTCAGTTAAACTGTCAATGAAGAGAGTGTCAGCCTGAAGAAAAAGGAGTGAAAATGAAGACTAAGGAAGGTAGGAGAATTTCATAACATAGAAATAGGGTGTAAAATTA
This sequence comes from Pangasius sanitwongsei, assembly GCA_037576675.1. Lineage (NCBI taxonomy): Eukaryota > Metazoa > Chordata > Actinopteri > Siluriformes > Pangasiidae > Pangasius > Pangasius sanitwongsei. The sequence goes on from CM075007.1 coordinate 1,059,078, forward strand.
GATCTGAGAGGTTGGACATCCCAGTAAGCACTGTTGGTCATTATTGAGAAAGTGGAAGCTGCATCGCCCCACCTCCACAATGATCTCCCACAAGACAGAGACTTAAAGACCTGCTGTTGAAATTAGATTTTTTTTTTTTTATAAGAAACTCATGTCAGAAGTGGGGTTTGAACCCACACCTCCATTTGAAGACCAGAATCTGCCATTAACCCGGTAGAAGGGCTGAACCTTGAGCCAGGCTCCTTGAACCATCCTGACACTATAAAGCAACTGTTTAATGACAAGGTTAATGATAAGGCGATAGAATTTCATAACTTAGGTATAGTGTGTCAATAAGCAGTTTTTTCAATAGTGAAGAAAGTGGAAGGTGTATCACACCACCCGAGCACTACCTAGACAACACCCTCCTTCAAAACTCAGCCCAAAAACAAGACAGAGACTGGGGAGGGAAGCCATAGTGAGGCCAACAGTCACCCTGAAAGAGGTTACAGAGTACAGTGGTCGAAAGTGGAATGAAGGTGCACCAGACAACCACTTCACGAGCTCTGCAGAATGGAGGACTGTAGGGGAGGGTGGCTAGAAAGAAACCATTGCGCAAGAGCCACATGAAAGCATGAGAGTGACCCAGTGAACATGTGATTTTTGTGGTTTTTGTTGTGATGAAACCAAGATCAAGATACTGTATTGGGGCAAGTTTCAAAACATCATGCTCTAGGGATGAGTTTCATCCTCACAACTTGGGCTTATTGTCAAAATCGAAGGGAGAATGGATGGAGCAAAATACAGGTGGATATTACCAGAGAACCTGCTGCAGTCTGGTTAAAAAACAACAACAACAAAAAAAACCTAAAGCTTGGAAGAAATTTTTACCATTCAGCAGGACAATGTCCCAAACACAAGGCTAAAGCAATGTATTAGTGGTTAAAACCAAAAAGGTGAATGTTCTACAGTTCTAAGTCCAGATCTGAATCCCATTGAGAATATGTGGCACTGTTCAAAAATTGCAGTCAACAAACAACCTCCAACCAACCTGCCAGGAAGAACGGGCAGAAATCACTCCTCAACGGTGTGCAAAGCAACAGCCTTAAAGTTGTTTTTCCAGGAAAAAGGTTGTTCTACCAAGTACCATTCTGAAGGTTTACTTTAAGAGCATATTGATTTACAGTAAAAAAAATACTGGCTGAAAAAATCTGTGTCATTTGTAATCCAGACAAATCTGATTGCTTTTAAGGGGGTTGAATACTTTTTCAAGGCACTGTATAGAAGTATTCACCCCACATGGACCTTTCCAGTGTTGGATGGCTTCTTCAATCTAATACATAAATATAAAACTACAATAATGTTAAAATTCATATTAAAAATAGGGATTTTTATAAGAAACTTTCTCATGTCAGAAGTGGGATTCGAACCTATGCCTCCATACAGAGACCAGAATCCTCCATTAACCAGGGGAAAAGATCAGAACCTTGCAGCTGGCACCTCCGACCGTTCAACCATCCTGATGCTGTAGAAGAGCTTGGCGGTGCTGGAATTTGAACTCACAGCCTTCCAGTCAGACGATATAAATATGAATCTTTGGAGCACTAGCCAGTTACAGATATACTGTAGATAGTGGCATTCAAGAGGTAGATACATCACAGTGCACAATACTCTGACCTTTGGAGACCTTTGACATTGTTTTTAGCAGAATGATGAATTGGGGAAAAGTGTGAGGAAAAACCATCACGTCACATCTTTTGTGAAACATGGTGGTGGTAGTGTATTAACTGGACATGTATGGCTCCCAGTGTACAGTAACTGACTGATGTGGTTTTATAGATGGCACAAACAATGTCTTGTATTAATAATCACCCCAATTCTGTGAAACCCATGAATTAGTTCTGGGGCAACCAAGTTCCATCAGAAGTTGAATAGCATTGGCCTCTGCACAACTGAAGTATCAGATGATCTCGATTATAAATACGCCTGTTCCTGGAAGAGCCCAGAGTTTGTTAGAGAACATACCTAAATAAACATCATCATGAAGACCAAGGAGCTATCAAAACAAGTCTGAGACAAAGTTCTGGAAAAGTATTAATCAAGGTTTGGTTATAACAAAATATCCCAAACGTACATCCTGCAGAGTGACACAGAATCCATTATATAAAAAAAAAAAAAGGAAAGAGGCACCAAAAGGCACTAGGCTTGTAAAAAGGGGAGTAGTCAGAGAAGCAAAAAAAAATTATTTGGTGTGGATTTATGACATAAAATCCCAATTTTAGTTCCAGTTTGCAACATTACAAAAAGTGGAAAAGTTCAAGGAGAGTAAATGTTTTTGCAAAACACTACAAACACCTTAACTGTTTAGCTTAACCAGTTGCCTGGAACTTAGTAAAGTAACATAACTAGCCCTGATATTCCCACAATGCCAGTGTGCATACCCCTTTAAACTGAATGTAAAGCTCCACAATTTAATCTTACAGTAACTGTCCAGTAACAATACAAACCACAGTGTATGTATGAATTCAAAACACAATGGAAAATGTGTGTGTGTTAACCAGTGACTCATATGAATATGTTTTATATACAACTCCTAAAGTAGCCTGAAATTCAAAATCCTATTTTGTCTCATTCCAAGAAAGTGACGGGCCAAGCAGCAGTGGTAGAAGTGGGAAAGGCACGAGCAGGAATGCCCGCTCAGTGTGAGACCAAGCCGAATGCACATCTGCAGCACTACAGGCAGCACCGTGACCATTGGGACCACCTGCAGCACCAGCCACGTCTTCATCAACCTCCTCTTCCGCCTCGTCTTGCAGCACACGAACCCATGGAGCTGGAGAGGCCAGCCAACAGACCGAATGCTCTGGAGCCATACCAGCTGTGAGTGTGTGTATGAGAGAGCTGAAAAATATTTATTTATATTTAAATCCAATTTATTGGACAGCAGATGTATTTGGATGGAGATGGGAGAATTAGAAATATGCCTGTATGTTAACGTGTAAGAAAGATGGTAATGGATAATGGATGGACGGAGGGATGGACAGATAGCAGATGACTCTCTTTTTTTTTTCTTGATGTCTCCTTTTTCTAGCGTGGCAGCAGCAAGGGAGGAATACCTGCAGAGAAGACAAGAAGCCAACCAGTACAAACTCAGAGCGGAAAAACAGCTGGTGACGTGCATGCACACACCCAATAGTTTCACTCTGAATCATTTTCTTAAAGATCTTACTTAGCCTTGTTTTATATGCAGGGTCTGAGGCCAAGTACAGCAGATGCTGAAAGGCACAGATACCTTGACGAGAGAGCCACTCCACCTCAGCAAGCAGCACAAGACAAAATACAGGGACAACAGGTCTCTAGGACTGCCTTTTGATTTGTCTTCTGAAATTAGAGAGTAATGAATTAAAAAAATAAACAGGGTTGGTTCATGCAGACATGAGCGTGTGTGTGTGTGTGTGTGTGTGTGTGTGTGTGTGTGTGTGTGTGTGCGCAGGAGTATCTCAGGCAGTTGCAGCAAATCAGGCAACGTTATCAGGATGAGATCAAAGAGATGAGGCAGAGAGCCGATCCTGAGGTGACACACACTTTCTAACGCTACAGAACAGTGATCCAAAAAAAAAAAAAAACAGGCAGGAAAAGGCACTCACTCCAGCAATTCATTCACTTGAATAAGGAAGTTCGCAAGAAAGGCTTCGAAGCCCAAGCCAATAGAAAACAAAAGAGAAAATAGTGCTTTCTAAATTTCTAAATTTCCTGCTTTCTTTGTATGTCTCCTCAGGTCCAGCCAAATGCAGCAGGTGCATGCTTGTTGGAGCGTCCTACAGAAGAACACACACATCCACCCAATGAAGAGCAAAAGGTAAGCACACACACACACACACACACACACACACACACACATATATATATATATATATATATATATATATATATATATATA
>CM075007.1:1080423-1092296 GCA_037576675.1 Pangasius sanitwongsei
AAGATAGGGATAGGTGGAGAGTGATGATTCGCTGTGGCGACCCCTGAAGGGAAAAGCCGAAAGAAGAAGAAGAAGCTAGGATCCTTCAGATATCTCACAGTGTAACCATCATTGGTACAAGGGACAACTACAAAATGATGGCTTCTTGTGGTTCCTGCAATTCTCATCAGTTCAAACCCACCTGCATCTCCCAATTTTGGAAACGAAATAAAAAGGAACTCCATAAACTCTTGCAAGTTGTTCTGATTGCCTGTGAAATAACAAACGAACAATATATTGAATTTTATCTTTTACGAAAAAAATCACAATCAAAATTATTATATCATGTTTTATCTGGACATGGTAGAGTCCATCAAATCATAACTTCCTTTGTGTTTATCAATATATGATATCTATCATTAACTCACTGCTTTTCAATACGACAATACGTCGTCAAATTTCATACCTCAAAAGCTCAGATGTCTCTTCATACCTCTTTCTGTCCAAGACAGCAAAATGTGTGAGTATATGTGGACAGCATGTTGGCAATGATATGTCTAGATTGCCTCCTTGACCTGACTGGGTTGTTATTATTATACGGGGCAAACAATTCAAACTTTGAAACAAAATTGAAACTTCAACTAGACAGCAGAAAATAATAGATTAATTTCATAAAATACATTGTCAAGAAAAGAGTGATAATAGATTTTTGAGTTGGTGCCGGATGCAGTGCCAGATGAACGTGCTGTTGATATGACAATTATCAGCATGCTTCCTGGGTTTCAGACTTGAATGGTAAAAAGTACAAACTCCAATGCAATTAATTATTCTTTACCATGTTCTTCTTCTCTTTTTACGCTTATTTTACAAAGCCATCACCCATGCACTCATACATGTGCAATGTGTGGCAGTGGTACAGTGTACTTTTGCTAGACATTAGCAAAAGTACGATACAATCATCAGCATGTATACATACTGCTGGAACACAATGCACTGACCAAGGTAGCTGGCCGAGCTACCTCATTAGATAATGCTACATCTATACAGACAAGATTAAGATCTTTTGGTGCCCCTTGGCATTAACATGATGGAGCCTCATCCCCACGAACTTTGCAAACACTCTACCTATCACATACAGCACTTATTCACTGATAATAGTTCTGCTGAAGGCTTCCAAAGATACTATTGTCACAATGGATGTTGAATACATTGTCTGTTTTACCCACATAGATGCCATGTCCACCAAATTTAATGCATGCATAATGATTATGCTTTTTGAATATCTATAGTATGTGAACGGATTTAAAATGAACTGACTGTTTCAGTTAATAATGAAAATCATTTTAAACGTGCAGTTTTATTTGGAGCAACCTTTTCCAGTTCCTCTAGGTATCGGGTGCCTGTGGGCTTTTCCCCAGATCATCCATATGGTAGATTCAGCCATGCATCTATCAAACACTGATATACAGATAACCTCTACTGAAATTTACCCAATTAAGGCACTTACGGGGCAGTTATAGCAATGGCAAGAGTATTGTGGGGCACATTTAAACTGGTCACATTTAAAATTTGCATGGCATTTGTACTCTGGACCACATGCAACATACCATGTGAAATGTTTGTATGGCATTTCTATTTTGGACCAAAACTGGTCCAGCTGTAGCCAGTTAAATTATTAAGTAATTTATTTATTATTTTATTTATTTTTCATTTTGGCAGACCTGGTCCTCCATGCCGAATAGAGTAATATAAATAAAGATTTCACTCACCAGTTAATAAATGTAATGGGAGCAGAGACGTTGTTCCTGGGACTGAGAAATTGCTGTCAGGTTAGATGTAAGTCTTGTTGTGCAGACCATCACAAAGGTGACTGTCTTTTATCTTGGATCTCAGTCTGCTCTTGTTCAGCTTCATTAGAAAAAATGGTTCCTTTTGTTTAAGTGTATGTAGAGCAAAAAATTACCAGCAGAGCTTTGTGTGTGTTTTGTGTCTGTTTGTGTGGCATCAGTGCTCTGTACTTAGTAATAGCATTAGTATTAGTATACTAATATTAGTTTTAGTAACAACTTTCACAAAGTTCTGCTTTGTACACTGTCACCCACTGCAAAAAGTTTTCCATGCTGAGCTACAAGTTGAGCTACCAGCTAGCCCTTGTTGCATTTTCCTGAACTTAGTTAGCAGGAGAAAAACTGGTTTTATTGAGATAACTGCTTGATCACTTGTCTCACTTCCTTTTTGGTCTTGGGTCTCAGGCAGGCCGAAATCACTGCTGTCTTATCAATTTGGGGATGCCTATGACCCAGGTGGAAGCCCAGAAACCGTACTTCCATTTGTCCAATCACACACTTTTTTAGGTTTGCTGTGAGTCCTGCTCATCTCAGCGACCTCAGGACAGCCCTCAGATGCTGAATGTGCCACTGCCAATCATTACTATAGACAATGATATCATCTAGATAGGCAGCGGCATAAGCAGCATGTGGATGGAGGATTCTGTCCATGAGACGCTGGAATGTCACCGAGGCTCTGAACAACCCAAAAGGAAGGGTCATGTATTGGTGTAGCCCAAACGGAGGAAAAAAGGCTGTTTTTTTCATACACATATTGGCGTCAAGGGGATCTGCCAATATCCCTTTGTCAAATCCAGTGTCAAATACAAGTGAGCCGCACCTAACCGATCGAGCAGTTTGTCAATGCAAGGCATTGGGTATGCATAGAATTTAGACACTGCGTTGACTTTTCTAAAGTCCATATAGAACCTGACTGAACCATCCGCCTTGGGCACTAAAACCACCGAATTGGACCAGTCACTGCGGGACTCCTCAGATACTCCCATATCAAGCATGGACTTGAGCTCACCCTGAACCACCTGTTTTTTGTGCTCAGGTAAATGGTAGGGGTAGCTGCGTACCACCACCCTGGGGATGTCTCTATGTGGTGTTTTACGAGATTAGTGCGACCAGGTAGAGGTGAGAACATGTTAGAAAACTCTGCCTGCAACTTGGCAACCTCAGGGATTTGCCACGGCAAGAGGTGGTCTCCGCAAGGGGTAGATTGAGCCACTGTTTTTAGATTTACCTCCAGCCCTAGCTCCTCACTTTCTGGAACGACTATCACCAAAGCCATGGGGACCACCTCTCTCCATGGTTAAAGGAGATTGAAGTGGTATATCTGCTGCACCCAGCCTCTATCTGTTTGCCTTACCCCATAGTCGAAATCCCCACTTGCTGTTTGACCTCAAAGTGCCCATGCTACTTGGTGAGTAATTTAGAGCTCATGGGAACATGGGTAGTAAAATGAGCACTTGACCTCCTGGTGCAAACTCCCATAGCCAAGTAACCCTGTTATACAGCCAGGATTGACCTTCTTGCGCCTGACGCAAATTCTCCTGTGTTATGTAACTTTAACACGTGGAGTTTTGTTCTCAGATCAAGAACGTATTGAATTTCGTTTTTGCTGTTAGAAAGTCCCTCCTCCCAATTTTCCCTAATGACATCTAAGATGCCACATGGCTTGTGCTCATACAACAATTCGAATGGGGAAAACCCCATGGAGGCTTGCAGCACCTCTCGTACTGAAAATAACAGGAGTTCGGGCCACTTATCCCAATTTCGCACGTTATCATGGACAAACTTACGAATCATATTTTTAAGCGTTTGATTAAACCATTTGATCAGCCCATCCATCTGGTGCGAATCGATTTAATCCACAATAATTCATAAAGTTTGCGTAGTTTCTGTGACATAAACATAGTGCCTTGGTCAGTCAGGATCACTTTCGGGATCCCGACTCAGGAGATAACACGGAAGAGTGCCTCTGCAACATTATGTGCTGAAACGGAGCGGAGAAGCACTGCTTCTGGGTATTGCGTTGCGTAGTCCACTAGAACTAACATAAAGTGATGCCCTCATGCAGTCCTATCTAATGGCCCAACAAGGTCTATGCCAGTTCTTTCAAAGGGGACCTTTATTAATGGTAAGGGGCACAATGGCTCTTTTGGTGTGGCAGGCAGATTCACCAGCTGACATTCTCAAATGCCTGAGAAATAGAAATGGGCCATGAGTCGGTTTAGTGTTTTATCCTGTCCTAAGTGCCCCACCATCAGATTATGGTGAATAATATTTCTCGATGGCTCTTCGGGACCAACAGTTGGGTCGTTTCTTTCTGTGTTTGAGTGTCCTGCATCACTCAATATAATATATCCTTAATAATTGAGAAATACAGGTGGGATAGGGCAACATTACGCTAAATTTGCTGACCATTGATTACTCTCATTTGGTTGAAGGTGTGTCTCAGGGCCTCATTGTGCAACTGCTCCAAGGAGAAATCCCCTAGGGGGATTCCTGTGAAGGGTGGAGGGGTGGAGCCCTCCGTGTCCCCCGACACAGAGCTGACGTCAATGGACCCGGCACCGCCTCCCCAGCCAATGCTGCACACATTCCACACCTAGCCTCGCTACTGCAGGACACATTTACTTTACTAATGTCGAAACCCTGTCCAACTTGTCCCCAGGATTAGTGGATGGGTGAGGCAAGGACTAACCGCTGCTTCCACTATGTGTTTTTGCCCCTGGAATTTGATAATGACAGGCTCCAGTGGATATTCGTGAACATCCCTGTGAAGATCCCTTACCATCGTCCCCACCTCCATCATGTGGCATTGGTCTTAGAAATGCCAGGGTTCCCTGAGTGGCAGACTGGTCCACGTCTTACTCCCACACCTGTGGCTCTGGAGTCACCAATCTGAGCAGAAGAAGAGACAGACATGGGGGAGAGGGAGGGGGTGGGAACACACTGAATCTTGTTTATGCATCTACTGGAACATCCAGACAGCAAGGCATTACATTAATCCAACCTAGAGGTAACAAAACTTGAACTAGTTTTTCTGTATCATGTAGTGACATTATATTTCTTATCTTAGCAATATTTCTGAGAGGAAAGAAGGCTATCCTAGTAATATTATCTACAGAGCTTCAAATGAAAGACTGTCAATCACACCAAGGTCTTTTACTGCTGCACATGATGTAGCTAAAAAGGCATCCAGAGTTACTATGTAATCAGAAAGCTTGCAAAAAAAAAAGCTGCATGTGGTCCAAGAAGAAGCACTTCTGTCTTGTCAGAATTAAGCAGAAGGAAGTTAATAAGCATCCAGTGTCTAATGTCCTTTACACATTTGTCAACTTTATTAAGCTGGTGTCTTTCATCTGGCTTTGCTGAAACATATAACTGTGTGTCATCAGCACCACAGTGGAAGCTAATACCATGTTTCCTAATAATTTTGCCCAGTGGTAGCATATGTAGAGAAAAAGGCAGTGGGCCTAAAACAGAGCCTTGTGGGACACTAAACTTTACCTTAATATGCATTTTCTAGTCTATCAAGGAGAATAGTATGATCAGTGGTGTCAAAAACTGAACTAAGCAAGGAGTCACAACCCTGATCAGAAGCCAAAGTAGTAGGTCATTTGCCACTTTAACCAGCGCTGTCTCTGTGCTGTGATGAGGCTTAAATCCTGACTGATAGATTTCATGAATGTTATTCCTATGTAAGTATGAGCATAACTGCTGTGCTATAACCTTTTCTAGGATCTTGGAGATAAAGGGGAGGTTTGATATATGCCTATATTTGGACAGCTGACAGGAGTTGAGGTCAGGTTTTTTTAATGAGGGGTTTGATAACTGCTAGTTTAAAAGATTTAGGTACATAGCCAGTGCTAAGGGAAGAATGGATTATTTTTAGAAGAGGTTCAATTGCTTCTGGAATTATCTGTTTAAAGAAATGTGTCAGTAAGGGATCTAGTATACAAGTTGATGATTTTGATGAGGAAATTTGTGAAATTAGTTCAGTCTCTCAAAGGGGAGTAAAACATTATAATTGTTATCTTCTATTAGAGTGGAGAGATACACTGATCTAGCAGCACTTAGAGCCTTTCTATAGCTCAGGAGGCTCCCCATCCATGCTGTTTGGAATACTACCAATTTAGTTTGATGCTATTTATGTTCAAATTTTCCAGTGGTCTGTTTTAAGGTGTGTGTGTGTGTGTGTGTGTGTGTGAACGATATACGAGAGGGCTAGTTTTTCCCTCTCTAATTATTTTTCTTTTAAGTGGTGCTACATTATTTAGAGTATAGGGGAACTCTAAGCATTCAGTCGCCTGATGAAGTTCTGTGAGCTCAGATGGTAATCCAATTAAAGTTAATAACTCTGGGAGAATACCGATAAAACTCTGTGCAGTAGCTGACGTGCATGTATATTTGACATGGTAGCAACACATTTTAAATGACATAAGGTAATGATCTATGATAGCTTCTGACTGTGGAAATGTAATTATATTTTCTATATTTAATCCAAATGTTAGGATTAGATCAAGAGTGTGACCACCATTATGAGTAGGTCCTATTACATTCTGGTTAACCCCTACTTTCATTTCAATTTTATTTGTATAGCGCTTTTAACAATGGACAAAGCAGCTTTACAGAAATAAATGGATTCACAAAAAAACTACTGAATCTAGAATGGACATAGCCGCTGTTTTCAGCGGGTCTTCTGGGGTATCAAAATGAATTTTAAAGTCTTAAACAATTAATGCTTTGTCTAAAGAAACAACCAGGTTAACATTTCATGTTTAGGAAATAAAATGTTTAGTTATGTCACCTTGTTATTACCAGGTATGTTTTATAATTTTTTTAAATTATATTTGACCAATTTACTATGAGTAAAACACAGTATGGGGGTTTGAAAAGACCACATTACCAGTTAAACCCAGAGGATCTGGAGGAAACCCACACAAACATGGGAAGAACATGTGAAACTACACACAGACAGTAACCTGAGTTTAATATTGAACTGCAGATCCTGAAGCTGTGAGGCAGCAACCTTACCTGCTCTCCCACCGTGATGCAGAGACAATATATAACAATATTTTACTACACATTATTAGTAGTTTATACCATCACTAGTCCTTATGGGAAATTAGGTGCAAAGTGCTGATCAATCACACCACTTGAAACAATTCTGAATTGACATCATTGTAGGGATTTTGTGGTAAATAGATTGATACCAATGTTAACCAAAGTAACACTGGTATAAATTATTATAACATTTTTCTGTCACAGTAAAAGTCATGCTGTTTTGGATTGGCTGCATCAAGTTCAATAAATATTTTTAAAAACTATAAACTCACTCTCTATGTCTGTATTTATCATTATGAATTTTCCTGTGGGTGATGTCTTCCCACTTCAGGTTTGAGGATAAGGTGTAGTATTTTTGCTGTTTATAAGATAACATGTCTCTCTGAAACTCCTCCTATTAAGGAAGTGCCGAGTCTGAGATGACTGTAGTCCTTTTGCTCTGGTGAGTTTAGATTTATTCTCAGTTCATGGAGAATTCTGAGTTTTATTTTCTGCACTGTGAAAGGAAGTCATTACTAACTGGACCTACAAAGTTGTATATTAACTTTAAACAAACATGAATTCAGAGTGTGAGTCCTTTCTACCAAAGTGAAAGTGAAACTCTGAACATTTGGGCTGGAGAGAACAACAACAGCAGCAAAATAAAATGGCTTCGAAGTTTTCAGAAGAGGATTTGTCCTGTCCTGTGTGCTATGAAATCTTCAAGGATCCTGTTGTTCTGCTTTGTAGTCACAGTGTGTGTAAAGTGTGTTTGCAGCAGTTCTGGGAGACCAAAGGATCCAGAGAATGTCCTGTTTGTAGGAGGAAGTCATTTGTGATTGAACCTCCAAGAAATCTGGCCGTAAAGAACCTGTGTGAGACTTTGTTACAGGACAGAAGTCAGAGATCATCAACGTCTGAAACAGTCTGCAGTCTGCACAGTGAGAAACTCAAACTCTTCTGTCTGGACGATCAACAGCCGGTGTGTTTGGTGTGTCGGGATTCAAGAAAACACACCAACCACAAATTCTGCCCCATTGATGAGGCATTAACAGATTGTAAGGTAAATATACAGTAATGTTCCTGTGGCGTCATGTAAAAAAGTTTATTCTATATATCAATATCTATAGGTTCAATAAAAAAGTAACATAATAACTACCAAATGTGAGTCTGCTATTCTAACAATTCAGATTTTCACCATCTGAAGTGTCACCTGTATAAACAGGAGCAGATCTTCCACATTAGACTAAAGCAGTATACACCAATAAACCCACATCTTATAAGTTTACACTCTTCATAATTGTCTTCTGTATTGGTGCATTTAAAAGCTCTACTGAGTGTTTATAAGAGAGAATACAGCTATTACTGAACACAGAGTCTCCATGGAGTGTGTTGGTTTGTTTCAGGAGGAGCTAAAAACTGCACTGAAGCCCCTACAGGAGAAATTGAAGACCTTTAAAGACTGTAAACTGAACTGGAGTCAGACTGCAGAACATATAAAGGTTAGAATCAATAACATGGTTTTGATATTAGAGTTATATTTTGCGTCACTGCATAATCAGTTATATTTCATTGGATTTCCTCTTCACTGCAGATTCAGACCCAACACACAGAGAGGCAGATTAAGGAGGAGTTTGAGAAGCTTCACCAGTTTCTACGAGATGAAGAGGCAGCCAGGATAGCTGAACTGAGAGAGGAAGAGGAGCAGAAGAGTCAGATGATGAAGGAGAAGATTGAGAAGCTGAGCAGAGACATAGCATCTCTTTCAGACACAATCAGAGCCGTAGAAGAGGACATGAGAGCTGAAGACATCTCGTTCTTACAAGTGAGGATCATTTATTCTTTCCACCATCTTATTTCATTCATGTAAAAATGTAAATCAGGTCCACTGATATTTGCTTTGTTGTTTTACAGAACTACAAGGCCACAGTGAAAAGGTGAGTGATGTGCTTCCCGTCTCTGTCGTTCTCTGTGTTTCTGACTCCAAACCCACAGCAGCACTGACTCCTGAATGTTTTTGCAGAGCTCAGAGCACACTGCAGCATCCAGAGGAGCTTTCAGGAGCACTGATCCATGTGGCAAAACATCTGGCCAACCTGAAGTTCAGAGTCTGGGAGAAGAAGCAGGATGTCCAATACAGTAAGAAACTTACTATCTTTCTTTCTTTGAGTGTGTGCATGTGTGTGTGTGTGTGTGTGTGTGTGTACTGTACATTAAATGTTTTTTTCTGCTTTTCTGCTCAGCACCTGTAACTCTGGACCCCAACACTGCTCATCCTAACCTCATCGTGTCTGATGATCTGACCAGCGTGAGATTCATTGAGGAAGAACAGAAGCTTCTTGATAATCCAGAGAGATTTGACGTGTATCCTTGTATCCTGGGCTCTGAGGTCTTTAACTCAGGGACACACTGCTGGGACGTTGAAGTTGGAGACTGTACAGGGTGGTCACTGGGTGTGATGACAGAATCTGCTCAGAGGAAGGGAGAGATCATCTCCAGAAGTGGAATCTGGTATGTGTGGTATACTGGTGGTAAATATAGAGCATGTACTACACCACAGCCACCCACTCTCCTGTCACTAACACAGAAACTCCAGAGGATCAGAGTGCAGCTGGACTGGGACAGAAGAAATCTGTCGTTCTCTGACCCTCTCACTAACACACGCATATACACTTTCAAACACAGATTTACTGACAAATTACTGCCAGTTATAAATGTCGCTTGCAAAAAATCTCCTTTAAAGATCCTCCCACTTCAGTGCTCTGTAAGAGTGAATCACATCAGTTAGAGCTGATATTGTTTTATTTCAATTCATTAGTGAAATATTGCTGATTAAAAGATTCTTATTCTTTGTGAAAGTGGATTCATTGTGGATTTTTTAAAAAGTTTTATATCGTTATTTTTGTCGAGTTGTGAAAACTCAAAAGAATAAGATAATATCTAAAATATTAATATATATCTTGAAATTAAAAGTTATTAAATGAAAATAATGTAATTCTAAGTTAAAATAATGACCTACTATGTTGAAATAATGAGTTATTAAATCAAAATAATGTAATACTATTTCCAAAAAACAACATAGTACATTTTTTGCCACAACTTTCAGTTCAGGGCTTCCAGAAACAAGTAAACCACAGGATGAAATTAAAATCATAAAAAATATGTTTAGACGTCGATCTCTATGAATTAGATTATTTTATTTTATTCATAAATAGTTTTAAATAAATTGAGACTTTGAAGACTCATGTCTTTACTGTATTTGTACTTGTTTGTGCTATGCTGTTATTCCGGGGTTAAATGTTTAGCTGACTGTGTGTTAGATGTGAAACATATGTAGTGGAGGAGAATTGAAACTTAGCTCTAATTTTACCTCTACCAGCATTTTATGGTTTTGCAAAAATCAGATGAATTTGTATGTTAATCCTGCATTAGGTGCTGATTCACAATTTAAAATACATTCAGAATGAAATAAAATCACTTTGTGAAATGTTCCGGCTCTGACGTTTCATGCTGCTGCACGCGACCCTTCTATGACCACAACTCCTCTTAAATGTGTTTTAAAAGTATTCATCAGAAAGCTGCATTCTGAACTACTACGCTGAACACAGTACCTTGCATATATATAGGTTTTGCTCTCACTTGAATTTTCCAGTGTTGACTGTCATCATCTTCAATTTACTACATACATACAAAAATATGTTTTAAAATCCTTGTTTTAACTTTATTATTTAAAATTCAAACAGGTTTTTTTTTTTGGCAGAAGTGCGATTCAAACCCACACCTCCATTCAGAGACCAGAATCCTCCTCTAAACAAGGGGCTGGGCTAAACCTTAAGACTGGTGCCTTAGACCGCGTAGCCAACATGACACTGTAGAACATGTTGCACCTCTTTTTTCCACCTGTTAGAAACACAATATCAGCCTTGCTGACCCGAAACAGAGGTAGATACGCCACAGTGCACAATAGTCTGACCTTTGGAGAAAAGGATTCTGTCCCTGATTACTCTGCCAGTTCTTTAATAACCACAATGTCAGGTTTTTTTTGGTACATTTTCACACAAATAATTAAAATCGATTTTGGGCTTGTTTGGAGAAGGGAGTTATCACGTGTTTTCACACAGATGTCATTAAAGCTATATTAAAGCTTCTAGAGTTCTGGTACAAATATATGAACAATGATTGAGAACAATGAGTGAAAAAAGATAAGCACAATCTTTTGTGAAACATGGTGGTGGTAGTGTATTACCTGGACATGTATGGCTCCCTGTTAAGTCCATTATATCTTGACTTTGCAATACTACAACTGCAGTGTTTCCTCAAAGCCAGATAACCAGTTGCCTCAGCACTTAACAAACTACCATAACTGAGTAATGCAGCAGGCCTGACTAAAAGACACTCTTCATTTAAATGGAGCTTGTCTGAATGTGACTCCCAGCAACATGTCAAAATATTAGCACACAAAAAGTGTTTTCGATATTTCTAATATTAATTTGTAAAATAAATGAATGAAACAAATGATTGTGAGTTTCTCTCATGACCCCATTTGTAAATCAAATGACCCCACAAAGGGTCGCGAGCCCTAGTTTGGGATCGCCTGCATTAGTCATTACTCTGCTAGCTCATCTATAAACGCAATTTGCATTTGAATACGTTCATTTTGAACCCATGACCCACGATGCAACATTTTACCCATGATGCAACATTTAAACAAAAAAAAAATCAAGGTAAGGTAAGAAAAACATAAAACTGAAAACATAAAAGTCAAGGTAAGGTAAGAAGAACAAGATTCAGCTTACTTTCAGCTGATTTATTGCTGACGTTTCGGTAATGTTGTTATTGTGTTATTGTAGGTGTTATCTGCTTTTACTTGATGACTGTTTCTGGAAATGTGCAGGTTGATAAATGAATAAAATATCTTGACACAAGAGATGATATCAGTGGACAGTGGATAGATTTTAACCAACCGGACTTCTTGCGGAAACCGTGATGAATTTATTGGTTGCACAATTG
>CM075007.1:1093023-1104620 GCA_037576675.1 Pangasius sanitwongsei
CTGACTCCAAACCCACAGCAGCACTGACTCCTGAATGTTTTTGCAGAGCTCAGAGCACACTGCAGCATCCAGAGGAGTTTTCAGGAGCACTGATCCATGTGGCAAAACATCTGGCCAACCTGAAGTTCAGAGTCTGGGAGAAGATGCAGGATGTTGTCCAATACAGTAAGAAACTTACTGTCTTTCTTTCTTTGAGTGTGTGCATGTGTGTGTGTGTTTATTTATGTATGTATAGTACATTAATTTTTTTCTGTTTTCTTTTGGTTTTCTTTCTTTCTTTCTTTCTTTCTTTGAATGTGTGTGTTTGTATGTGTGTTTTAATGTATGTATTGTACATTATTTGTTTTTTCCTGTTTTTCTCAGCACCTGTAACTCTGGACCCCAACACTGCTCATCCCAAACTCATTGTGTCTGATTATCTGACCAGCGTGAGATTCACTGAGGAAGAACAGAAGCTTCTTGATAATCCAGAGAGATTTGATGTGTGTCCTTTTATCCTGGGCTCTGAGGTCTTTAACTCAGGGACAAACTACTGGGACGTTGAAGTTGGAGACTGTACAAAGTGGTCACTGGGTGTGATGACAGAATCTGCTCAGAGGAAGGGAAATGTATCCTCCAGAAGTGGAAACTGGTGTGTGTGGAATAATGATGGTAAATATAGAGCATGTACTACACCACAGCCACCCACTCTCCTCTCAGTAACACAGAAACTCCAGAGGATCAGAGTGCAGCTGGACTGGGACAGAGGAAATCTGTCGTTCTCTGAACCTCTCACTAACACACACATACACACTTTCAAACACAGATTTACTGACAAATTACTGCCATATCTAGCTGTTGGTTGTAAAAATTCTCCTCTTAAAATCCTCCCACTTCAGTGCTGTGTAAGAGTGAATCAGATCAGTTAGACCTGATATTGTTTCATTCTAAATCTTTATATTTATGCTTCTCATTTCATAACTTTCTCTTCTCTCTTTTTACTTTCCTATCTTACCTTACAATGTTTACCTTATTAATATTAGTTTTATTTCTTGTATTTTACTGTTATTAATAAGCACCAGTACACCAAGACAAATTCCTTGTACATGTAAACCCACGGTACTTGGCAATAAAGGTGATTCTGATTCTGCAAGGCATATGTAAACTTATGACCCCCAACTGTAGATAAATAAATAAATAGTCTAACAAACTTAAAATGTAATATTTTGAGTCTTTTTTTTTAGTAATGTTTGCTAACACATCAACAACTCTGTGTTATCTGATGTTATCATCTTCAATTTATTACTTAAATACACAAATCCAGTTTAAAATCCTTTTTTTAATTGTATTTATATATTCACACATGGGGTTTTTAATCAGAAAAAAAAAAATTACATGTCAGAAGTGGGATTCGAACCCACGCCTCTATTCAGAGACCAGAATCCTCTTGTAATCAGGGGAAGGACTGAACCTTGAGTCTGGCGCCTTAGACCGCTCGGCCATCCTGACACTATAGAACGCCCCTTTCTCCTTTTTTCCACCAGCTTACAAACACAATATCAGACTTGCTGACCTGAAACAGATGTAGATACATCACAGTGCACAATAGTCTGTTTGGAGAAAAGGATTCTGTAACAGGTTCTGTAACTCGGCCTGTTCTTTAATAACCACAATGTCAGCTGTTTTTGTTTTTGTACGTTTTCACACTTGCCCCCAAATAATCAAAATCGATTTAGGGCTTGTTTGGAGAAGGGGTTTATCCCTGCATGTTTGTTTTCACACAGATGTCATTAAAGCTACATTAGAACTTCTAGACTTCAGGCACAAATATATTAACAGTGATTGTGAACAATGAGTGAAAAAAGATAAACATCACATCTCTTGTGTGAAACATGGTGGTGGTAGTGTCATTGTCTAGACATGTATGGCTCCCAATGTACAGTAACTGACTGACTGATGTGGTTTTATAGATGATACAAATAGTGCAAACTTGCATTAATAATCACTAATAATTAATAATTAGTTCTGGTGCCATCAGATGTCACATAATTAGCGTTGAATAGAGCTGACCTCACACACACTCACTCTCTCAGTGAGTGGGGCCAAAGCGTGTGTGCCGTGTGAGCTGAACTGAACTGAACCAAGCCGCTGGAAAGCTGCCGATTTTCCATTACGTTTCATTTTGTTTTGCCTTTTTGATACCACACGGGGCACAGATAATAATGAACACTCACCTGTCGCACTCGTACTGAGTCTGCTGAGTTCATGGGATGCATTTTGCTACACTGGTGCCAAAACCCAGGTAGATACAGCTCAAAGAAAGGCATCTCATGGACATGGATTCCAGTCCTCTCACCCAGATTCTCCAGTCGCTGGCATAGATGTAGGACCAACAGCATCAGACGCTTGTGAATCTGCAGCAACAGCAGCAAGAGATCCTGACTAAAGTGGTGGATGGGCAAGCTGCAGACCTAGCTGCCATCCAGAGCCTGCTGACCTCTCACAGAGCCTATCACAGGAACACTGGGAACGCAGGAAAATACCTGTGATTTACCTTACAACTGGCACTATTATCAGAGAGCAGAAAATTCTGACCAGATTTTGAGAATTGAGCAGAATTAGGCTATAACATGAGGAAGTGGTAGCTCAGTGGTTAAGATGTTGGCCTACTGTTTGGAAGGTTATGAGTTCAAAACCCAGCACCACAAAACACCCAGGACCTTGACCAAGGCTCTTAATACTCATTTGTACAAATGTGAATCCCTCTGGATAAGGGGCCTCTACTAGATGCTGCAAACAATTACATACTTATTGCATGTTCATTGCTAAAGGCTAGCCAAACACTACATGAATTTGGTTCATTAAGTTGATGTCTTACAGTCCAGCATGTCATTTTTCTGAAGTTTATTAAATGAATTAGTGGAAAAACAGGACTTTTTGAAGTGTCAGATATTAATTTTTAATAACAGTGTTGCTCAGAATCTAACAAGATTTAAACAGAGCTAACACATCAGACTGTAGTGATATAAGAGATAAGAGATTTGTTTAATCAAGAAGCCTTGGGCTGGACGAGTACATGAGTACACACATTAAATTAACGGCATGCAAACCATATTGTTACCAACACACACACACACACACACACACACACACACACACACACACACTGTAGGTGTGCCTTTTCCCATGTTGCCTTTGTTTCAGTCGCTCTTAATCCCCTAAGCGTACCTGGCACGTCACTACAGCGACACCGGCTCTGGCGCCGCTGGCCTCCAGTCCCACTAATCTGGAAATAAGGACATGAGACAGGAGGGTGTTACTGCGTGATATTATACTGACCACAACATGAAAAAAGGTATGATGTGTTGTTCTTTAAGGGATAACAATCATTGTGGTGTAAGAGGAATAAAACACTTTTGGATGTGCTATTATAGGAAGATAATCAACACTAACTCTACTTTATCACACCACCATGTCACACAATCAAGTGTTTAATTTCTTACTGATAGAATTTCATAATTCTTCCAGACTATATAATCACCAAAATTGATTTTAAAAAAAGGGCTACGAATCACAATCCATGTGAGTAATACATCATATTATATTATAAAATATGATTTGGTTATTTTTGTATATTTAGTGATTCTGTACAGATAACACCGTCTTTAGTTGTTGGTTGATTATTTACACATTTGTAGTCTTTTGCATACATTTGCATATGGATTCAATTTATATTTAGCTTAAATTTCACCAAAATATTTGTATATCTATACATGAACTGCAATGTGGTGTTACTAAATTAACTTTTAGATTTGTCAGATGAACAGTCTAACTTGACCATAGAAGCTCTTTTTCCCTTTTAACAATTTAAAATACCATTAAGGTGTTTTTTACTGAAGTGAAGGCCACATTTTAACTTGAACTAAAACCAGCAAAAATGGATCAATTCAAACCAAGAATGGTTTTATTCTTAGTAACTAACCTTTTATTGCTTGTTTGTTTATTTCAGCCATAATTCAGAGGCTTATTCATGCTCAAATCACCGTGGTGCTCCTCTATCAAGTCCTTAAAATCCCAAACGTTCTTGGATGGAATGCTGGGAATCTCCATTGATGGAAGCCAAATCAGCTCTACTAATTAATATAGCCTGGGTAAGGATTCAGAAAAGAACACAAATGCCTTCCAGTGCCATATACCATGGGGGGAAAAAAAGGATTATTAAGTATTAGTAAAAAAAAAAAAAAAAAAAAAGCATTATGGGAAAAAAAAGTATTTTTGCTTCCTTTAAAGCTCACTGTTAATAGGAGTCATAATTAGATGTTCTGTTTTTCAGAGTAGTGCGTTAATTACCTTCAACTAAAACACTAAGAAGATAAATCTAACGTTAAATACTGTTTGTGTTCAACTGGCTTCTGCGATTTCTCAATAAAAATAATACCTTTGGTCCTGAATATTTGGAAAATGTGTGTGTGTGTGTGTGTGTGTGTGTGAGAGAGAGAGAGAGAGAGAGAGAGAGAGACTTTATTTTCAGATCAAATATGGAATTAACAAACATGGAACAGAAACGCAGACACAGCCCGTCCAAAAGAAAAGCCCACTTGTGTAATTAAATAACTTCCCCTCATTTGTAGAACCGGAGCCAAGAGGCATGCGTGTACGCATATTTCCCAGCTCGAGCACGGATTTGCTGCTCAGTGGTTCAAGCCTCCCACTGCCTGTCTCCTACTAGTCCCGGGAATTCTGACTGAGTGGTACAGATGTCGTCGGCTCCCTCTTTAAACGGGGTCTCATGACCAAGAACCTCCTCGTTAGTCGTTACGTTCACTTCAAAAGAAACAACACAGTTTTGGAATTGTCAGTGGTACGGGTGCTGTGAATATCGCAAATCTATAGCCAGGTAAGATGCTTGAATCTGAGTTGGTGGACATCCAGGTCATGGCATTTAATTGCAGAAACAGTATATAATAGGCTTGAATAACTCGATATATAATCCGTTAGATAATTGCGTTAAAGTGACGTCATCACATCGGCTAATGTAAAAGTTACATCGTGCCTTACCGACTGGCTGCTGGTCGAAAGCAACATTAAATATTAAATGTCAAATATAACATAACCCTGTAAGTCCTTCACTTGTGAAATTTTTTTTTCTGATCTGCTTCCAGTGTTCATGCTATTTGTGAAATTAGCAAATGTCCTAGGGCTGTGTTCATGGACAAGTTCATGGACTTCTGCACCAGCGTTCCAACAGTTTTCAGGAGAAAGTAGCTAATGCATACTCAAAACAGTCACCATACACGGTCATATGGTGTCACTGATAATAATTTGCATATTCACTGAATCATCATGATCATTTGCATACCGGCAAGCGTGTTACATGAAGAAGGAAGATTTTCCTGACACTTAGAATAGAATAGTGTAGTCTTTTCTAAATTATGACATTTCTTACAGGAAGAAATCTTGTGGTCATGGCACCACAAACGAAATTAATTTCTATAAAGAACACAGACAAAATGAAGCAGTGGTAGTGAGTAGTTGAGTAACATACACATAGGAATTTTCTCACGTTAGTGATTAGTTGTCAAGAACAATGGTGATCAGTGATTGGCCTTTGAGAAAAATGGTGGTCAGTGATTGGTCGAGGAGAACAATGGTGATCAGTGATTAGCTGAAGAGAACAATGGTGATCAGTGATTGGCTGTCAGGAACAATGGTGATCAGTGATTAGTCGAAGAGAACAATGGTGATCAGTGATTAGTCGAAGAGAACAATGGTGATCAGTGATAGGTCAGGGAGAACAATGGTGATCAGTGATTGGTTGAGGAGAACAATGGTGATCAGTGATTAGTCGAAGAGAACAATGGTGATCAGTGATTGGTCAGGGAGAACAATGGTGATCAGTGATTGGTCAGGGAGAACAATGGTGATCAGTGATTGGTTGAGGAGAACAGTGGTGATCAGTGATTGGTCGATGCGTACAATGGTGATCAGTGATTGGTCGAAGCGTACAATGGTGACCAAAGTCATCAAGTTGGCAACACTATTCTGCACACCCTATAAACAACTATTAATATAAAAAATATTTTTAAAATGTTGTGCCCAACTCTGGAAGCTGGGTGATCTGTGGTAGTAATTCACAACTGCTGTATTTCTTTGCAACTTCCTGAGACCTTAACTGAAGTCTTGGTTTTTGTACTGAATGGTACCTGATAACTATGGAAACAAAGTTGCATTGTCAAAACAGGATGTAGGTTGTGAAAAAAAGGGAGTTTAGCTTATTTCTGATTATTTCTTGGTCTTGATATTTCAAGGTCTTTGTAAGAGAATTTACTTTTATTAATATGTCTGTTTATTTCATTCCAGAACCCACTGACCGTTGTCAAGTGTTTCAGGTGTTCACTGCGGCCATGTGTCGCCTGCCCATGACCTCCTTCTTTCTCTGTCTTTTGATGGTGGAGCAGAAAGCATGCAATGGCAATTCAGTTACTAATTTTGATGCTGAGTTCAGCGTCAGCCTCTTTCAAGCACTCGCTGAGAAAGATAATAGCTCCAACTTGATTGTGTCTCCAGCAAGCATCTCATTGAGCCTGAGACTGTTGCAGCTCGGTGCAAGGGGCAACACGTTGGCACAGCTTGAAAGAACCACAGGATATGACATCAAAGGTGAGCCAAGAGTCTACAGCACCTCATGTTTTTGTTGGGTTAAAGGGATTGTGTCATTGAATCATTGCCTTTTGAGATACCATGAGAGAACAGTGCCCTTATTTGATACCTCAGTTTTGGTTCTTTTAGGTCTGGAGTCATGACCTGTTTCAGAGAGGTCAAGCCATTAGTTCCTTATTTAGAGCATCTGTTCTGACAGGAAGACATGATAATGTGCTGGTAATGTTAAATGGCAGCTATAATAGAATTTAGAGATGCCAAACAAGGCACTGTTACAATATCGATTATGTGTCGATATCATGACTGTATGCTTCGTTTTGTTAGAATTGAGTTTTAGGAGATCCATTGTCATCCATTCTTTAAGTATATGGAGGGGGAAAATGAAGGCAGGAGGAGAGAAGAAAGCAGGTGTTTTAGTAAACAGGTACCAGCCCTGCATATTTTAGTGTCTTCCCTGTTCTAACACACCTGATTCAACTAGAAAAGTAATATTACCTTCCATTTATATAGTGCCTTTCTAACAATCAAGGTCACTGTAGACACATATATTAAAAAAGGTATTTAACAAAGAATATGGGGAAGAAGAAAGGTAATGGTGTTGGGAGAAAATTTAAATAGACTTTTATAATGGGATAAGGAAATGCAGTCACAAATGTCCATGGAAGTGGCATTCCATAGTTTGGAACCATGGCATTATGGGAACTACCCTCCATTAATGTCCATCTGGCACTACCAGCAAACCTGAAATTGGTGGACTTGAGGTTCAGAGCAATTAACTAATTGGTTAATTAACAGCCCTTCCTGAGTTGAAGTGGATGTGTTGGGGTCAGGCAAAACACTAAAATGAGCAGGACAGGGGTACTCCAGGACCAGGGTTGGGAACTTGTGGTTTAGTATAAATGAGAGTCATAACATCATCAGCACATCAGTGAAACTCAAGGCCAAGTTTCTGGATACTTTGACTGAGTGGACCAAGGAATAAGTAGATAGTGAATGCCATAGCATAACGTTTTGACAATATAATTCTCTATGCCCATAGACCCTAGTATCCAGGAGGCTGTATCACAAACCAGATGTGACCTGTACAATTCGAGTCAGGGTGCTTGGCTCCAGTTTACTAACACCCTGCTCATCCAGAGTGGCATCCAGCTTCGGCCAGAATTTACCCAAAGTGCTATGCAATGGTGCAATAGCAGCCTCATTAGTGTGAACTTCAGCCTTCCCAATCACACGCAAGGTCGATTCCAACAAGCGCTGACAAGCAGAGGTGAGCTGAACCATCCCCATGTCAGTCATAATGGAGTTAGGAATGTTAACTTTCCATCTGTCTCTTTTCTCTGTCCCTTTTTCTGATTACGTTTCTGCTACTATTCAACAACATCTATCCAAGAATCATTAGTTGGGAGTCTGGCTATCTAGCACAAAGCAGAAGCTTCCCTGGATTCAAGAAAAAGTTCTCAGAGTTCTTCCCCTAATGTAGAAACACAATCACTCTTGATGATGTGGCCTGAAGTCACACACACTTCTTTCCTGTTTTTAACATGGCCTTATCCACTACATTTTAAATTGGCTGAATCTGTGTAAATCCACGCCACCATCTTACGTCATTGCATAGCACTTTTAGCCAGTTTCCTTTTCAAAACGGCACAAAGATGGTGGGCTTTATGTAGACAACTACTCCTCAGTACATGGAAGTTAATGTAACCCTGTTACTCTACTCTGCCAACTGATTGTTCATATCTTCAAGGAAAAGCCTCTATTACAAAATACACTCCATGTTAACCCTCCACTTTTAGCCTTGTGCTGCAAGTGGCCACGTGTGATCTACGTGATACAAATTTGTGAATATCAAAGAAAAAAGCTAGTGCTAATGTGGTATTCTGCCTGGCAGTACTAGCATTTGATTGTCATTAGCCTTGCCAACACTGGCTGACACTCATTGCAAAACTATACTTTATACCACAGTGCTGTTAAATTCTCAATTCTGATTGGTTAGAAGGTGTAGAACAGCGGCTCCAACCGCACCTGCAAATCACAGGTTTATATTAATGTACTTATTCTCATAAATTATTGTTCTTGGATTTGAGACAATCTATAATAAAATGTAAGTGATAGCAGGCATGAACTTGCTTTGTGAATGTTCGTTAACTGTAACAATAAATGTAACAATAAACAGATATCAATTATGAAGCTGTTATGAATAAATAATGGTTAGCTTTGACAAATTGCCGTGGTATAAGTGGAATATGTGGCATGCTGTTCCAGCAAAGTAATCAACTTCACAGTGGTAACTCTACTTCATCACACCACCTCCATTGTTGATTATTTTCCTATACCGGCTTTTGTATTATTTTTATGTTGCACCATGCCACACTGTATATAGCAAGGAGGATGAAATGACAACAAACACCAGCTTGACAGTGCTGATTAGAATTATTAGAATTCATTGAGGAGTTGTGAATTTATTTATTTATTCATTTTTTACTGAGATGGCTTGCTCCAAGCAGGTGAGGCAAAAGAAGAAGTAATGGAGGCCTCATGGTGGGCCACTGTGCCTCATATGGCATTGCTAAGCTCAGTGGACTTCCAGGGCACCTGGCAGAAACAGTTTCTGTTCAGAGGGACACAAAATCTGCCTTTCTCTTTGGCTAATGGCAGTACCATCAAAGTGCCCATGATGTACCAGTCAACAGAAGTAAAGTTTGGTGAGTAAGCCTGTGTTTTTGTGCTGCTTTTCACTGGTCATATTATAGAAACGAGTCATCTGCCACAACACTAAATTAATTTGTACTTCCTGTACCACCTCCTGATTTTCTTGTAGGTCAGTTTCATTTGCCATCGGATCAGCACTACTCTGTCCTTGAGCTGCCCTACTTTGGCCAATCCCTAAGCCTTTTGCTGGTGATACCAAGTGAAAGGAAGACCTCACTCTCACTGTTTCAGACACAACTCACCGGCCGCACTGTGGCATTCTGGGATACAGGACTGCGTCATACCAAAATGGACATCTTCCTCCCCAGGTTGCATAGTACTGAACAAACAAAAACAGTCTACAACGAATTGTGAAATCATTGTATCTACTAGACTTACTGTGGCTGTGTGTTTCAGGTTTAAATTGCACTCTCAGCTCAACCTGAAGCCCGTTCTTGAGTCGCTAGGCATTTCAGATGCGTTCAATCCTCTTGCTGCTGACTTCAGAGGTATATCAGGTAGATATGCTGAAACCTTGGATAATGTTCTACATCTCCTTGATTTGGTTATTTTTTCAGAAATAGTTTTCATTTACAATTCTTCTACCCATATATAGTCAAGTCCATAAATATTTGCATATTGACAATGTTATCCATATTTATACATATGTCTACCACAGTATATTGGAGTAAAAATTAAATAATTAAACAAAAACTACAGACTTAAAACTGCAGACTTTCAGCTTTAATTCGAGGGTATTTACATCCAAATTCGGGTGAATGGATGTAATATGTTATGTAGTCCCCCCCTTTTTTAAGGGACCAAAACGAATTGAACTATTGGCTGATCAGCTGTTCCATGGCCAGGTGTGTGTTATCCCCTCATTATTTCACTTACAAGTAAGCATACATCAGGTCTGTATGTGATTTCAATGTGGCATTTGTATTTGGAATCTGTTGCTGTTAACTCTCAATATGAAGTCCAAAGAGCCGTCACTGCCAGCGAAGCAAGCCACCGTTAGGCTGAATCAAAACAAACTCATCAGAGAGAAAGCAAAATCTTTAGCAACAATAATAAACTGGGATTCAACAATAAAATGGCAAAATGGTGATCTCATGAACACCAAAAGGCCCTAAAGACCACGGAAACCAATGTGGTGGATGACAGAATTCTTTCCCTGGTGAAGAAAAACCCTTCACAACAGTTGGCCAGATCAAGAACACCCTCCAGGAGGTAGGTGTATCTGTGTCAAAGTCAACAAGGGACTCTTGGGTATGTGTCAACTGGCAAACCAATATACCACAGTTAGGGATGCTTCTATACTGATATCAGTCTGGTCCCATGCTCATTTACTCATAAAAATGCTCAGATCTGATACCATCTGATACCATCTGATACTATGTGATGTAATCTTAGTGTACACGCTAATGAGCAGATGACATGGAATGACAGAGAAACTACAGCATCTTCCTACAATACAAGTAACCTGATAAAACATCTTTATGGTGCTTAAATAGTATGTTTAACAGAGAGGCCAAGGGCGGTTGACCTGAGCGCACAGAGTATCAGCAAGTGTGATCATTAAAAATGAGCCCAAGGTGCCCTGAATTGCACACGCACAAAGGTATTCAGACGAGTGTGCAGAGAAACTGTCGCATGTGAGAGCACTTTAATTCAGCGAGCACTGAGCACTAAGCCACGTATGCTTCTGCTCATTTTAATGACCATGCTCACTGATACTCTGCACGCTCAGGTCGGCTGGCCTCACACTCATTATAAAAGATACGTTTTAAAAGCCATAACATCTTAAACATATAAACAGAATGCAAGCAGGTATCTTGGTAACAGTATAGGTTCTGACATGTATGAAAAAATATTGTATGGTATCAATGCATCCCTAAACACAATATTATCATGGACACTTCAAACTACCTTTGCTATGGTTTCCATTGTGAGTAAACAAATGTTAGATGAACAGAAACGCTAGTATACGTTCTGAGCATTTTTATCTCTTGCAGATACAGAGGGTTTCTACGTTTCAGAGGCCATCCATAAAGCCACGATAGACGTGACAGAGGATGGAACTGCAGCAGCGGCAGCCACGGGTAAGCGCAGAGTGTCACAAATGAATTCAACAAAAACAGTGTTAGGACAGCCAGTGAAAGGTAAGATCTTCTTGTATATACAGTCAGGTCCGGAAGTATTTGGACAATGACAGTGTTTTTGTGATTTTGCCTTTATACACCACCACAATGGATTTGAAATAA
>CM075007.1:1104720-1114856 GCA_037576675.1 Pangasius sanitwongsei
CCTTTGAGCCCCTGAAAATGGAGGTACTTTGCTTAAAATGGCTGTAATTCCTAAATGGTAAATGCCATATTTTTGTACCTTTTAAAATAAAGCTGAAAGTCTACACTTCCATCACATCTTGATTGTCTTATTTCAAATCCATTGTGGTGGTGTATAACGGCAAAATCACAAAAACTCTGTCATTGTCCAAATACTTCCAGACCTAACTGTATATATATACTCTCGTATAAATAATTTATTTCATTACTTCATTTGTAATATTACATTGTGGAATAAATGACAAGCTGCTGGCAATATGTATGTATTATGCATACATATTACTCAGTGTTCTTAATCAGTCTTGTGCAAGTGTATTAATCAGCAAACAATGCATTTTTAACATTGATTTGCATATCCATTTAAAATGTTACACTATGCAAGAAGTTGGCATGTTTGGTCAACAGCCTTGGGATCTACCAGGGTTCATCATTCATCTGTCCACTACCTTTTGGTGCGATGTCTCAAGAATGAGTGGTTGAATGTTACATAAATACATTTGGAATCATCATTGTAACCAGAAGATGAACTGATTAGATTTTGGAATTGATCTAAACAGGGTCAGTCACAGAAACTAGCTTCCTTCCAGTTTTAGTATTTTAATATATTTGTATTGGAGACATACAAATTAGTAACAAGAAGGACTAGACTTTTTGGATGTGGAAGCATCGCCATCGAGTTCCACTTCTTTTAGTATAAGAGGAAAAAACACTTCGGGGTACGCAGTTATAGGAAAATGATCAACAGTGGGGTGGATTCTCTACTTCACGGCAGAGCACAATGTTGATTATTTTCCTGTAACATCACAACCTTATTTATTAATTTGCAAATGTAATGAGTCCAAAACTAACAATCATATTACTACTCACCATGTCCTTGGCTAGCGTTAAGTCTAATAGTACTCAATTACACAATTTTAATCACGCATGCCCTGAAATAACTAATAATAATTGATGTACCACATCTTATTATGGTCATTATTAATTGTGTTAATCCCAGAACAGCTTTCTGTTTTATTAGAATGAGCATTAATGGAGTGTGTTCACACCGAAGCGGACGGGTGAATCAAATATATGTACCTCCACGTCTGTTTTGTATGTGCCAAGCTTTTAACTGAGAAAAGTTTGAGCCAGTGTAGTTAAATGAAGCGTTTTTTTTTTTTGCTTGTTTGTTTTTATGAAATCGGTCATGCTGTCCTCCTTTGTAGCCATGGTGCTGTTGAAAAGATCCAGAGCGTCCGTGTTCAAAGCGGATCGCCCATTCCTCTTTATCCTACGGCGTGTAAATGGAGGTAAGGGCAAATTCCTCTTCATGCTTTAGCCCATGCCTGAGAAACTGTGTTCCAACTTTTGTCTTAAGATCATTTAGTGCTAAACTTCTTTTTTTCCCCCCATATTCCATGGATGAACTTGAAAAGGTGTGGTCACTTTAGTGCTGAACTAGCTTTTATTATTTGCCTTACATTTACTGGCACAATCCTACAGTATTAACTATTTAACTGTAGTATCTTATTTAATATATATTTCTACCTATTCATATTATTTACCTATTTTACGATTTTGTTTTTCAACTACCATTTGTTTCTTTTTTGCTTCACACTGTAAAGCTGCATTTTAAATGTATAAAAGAGGCAATATTATTGTAAAATTATAATTATTGTTGGAATGGTAATTTTTTTCCTATTAGTTTTGTTATATTTCCGCAGTGGGATTCTATTGCAGCCCATTGTACAATTTTTATAAAATTTGGCACACAGATCAGGGACAGTCTCAGCTACCTTCAGAACAATTGTGGTGTACGCTACTCAAGCCCTCTAGCATCACCAATAGGACAAGTTTGGACATGTGTTTACAATAATAACTCAGCAAAGCAATGTTATAGAAACACAAGTCCACTTTTCGTTCATTCTTCTGATTCATGTTCAATGAACATCATGATGTTAATTTATTAACATAGTAATATATTATGGTAATATTGCATTTTTCCCCATTTTGACTACATTACTTGTAACATACAATCCTCTCCCAAAGTATTTGAACAGCATGGCCAATTCTTGTTTTTGCTATACACTGAAGATATTTGGGTTTAAGATTAAAAGATGAATGAGACGATAGATCAGAATTACATTTTCATGTCCTGATATTTACATCTAGATGTGTTAAACAACTTAGAATATGGCACCTTTTGTTTGAACCCACCCATTTTCCAAGTGATCAAAAATATTGCAACATGTGACTGACAGGTGTTTCTTGGTGCCCAGGTGAGCCCTGTTAGATTGAGTGTTTAAAAAATGAATATCTCTGAATGTCTACTCTTGATTTGAGCCCTGGGTTTCGCCTGTGAAGACTGCATTTGTTGTTAAAAAGGATAAACCAACATGTAGACCAGAGAGCTGTCTATGGGAGAAAAGCACACCATTCTGAAGCTGAGAAAAGAGGGATAATCGATCGAAGCATTGGGCATAGCCAATATGACAATTTGGAAAGTCCTGAAAAAGAAAGAAACTGCTGGTGTATCAACAACCAGACATCGGATTGGTCTCCCAAGGAAAACAAAAACAGTTGATAGATACTGAGAGAGCTGTGAAGAAAAACCCACGAACAACCTCCACAGGGCAGGGGTGAAAATATCAGAATCCACCATTTGAAGAATCCTTCAAGAGCAGAAATATAGAGGCCATAACACAAGATGCGAATCACTCATCAGCAGTAAGAATCAGAAGTCCAGATTAGAATTCACGCAGAAATACAGAGATGATCCACAAAAGTTCTGGAACCAAGATTAACATCTACCACAGTGATGGAAAGGCCAAAGTATGGAGAAAGAAAGGATCTGCTCATGATCCAAAACATACGAGCTCATCGGTCAAGCATGGTGGAGGTAGTGTCATGGCTTGACGATGACCCAAAACACACTGCCAGCACAAGAAAGGACTCCATCAGGGGGAAGAACCCAAGTGAGCATTTCACCTCCTGAAGAGAAGACTGATGGGAGAAACAAACAACTACTGAAAGAAGCTGCACTACAAGCCTGGAAAAGCATCACAAAAGAAGAATGCAACAGTTTGGTGACGTCAGTGGTCGCTGGCTTGATGCAGTTATTGCAGGCAAGGGATATGCAACCAAATAAATTAATGTGTTATTAATTTACTTTAAGATGGTCTGTTCCAATACTTTTGCTCACCAAAAAGTTGTGTGGTCTACCATCAAAGCTGCCATATTCTAAGTTGTTTAACAAATTAAACAGTAAATTAATAAGACAAATACCAATTTATCTCTATTTTTTTTTCCTTCAGGTTCAGTGCTGTTTATAGGCAGAGTGATGAATCCAGCAGAGGAGTAGAATGAATACTGCACACACACGGTCTACAACATGCACACAAACACCCAATAACACACACACACACACACACACACAAACCTGATCTCGCTCTCCTCCCTCATGGGTGGCTGGGGTGAAAGGTCATTTGAGGACCAATAAGAGGGATTTGTACATATTTGTAAATAAACACTTTTTTTGCACCACAACATTTGCAGTCTCACATTTATTAAAAATATGCATTCACTTTTCCTTTCTGAAATTCTTTACCTCTTACACAAACTAAAACTCAGTGTTTACAGCAAAAAAATTTTTATTTCGAAGAGTTCTTCACAGTATAAAATAGAAATTTTATTCATCCACATACAAAAAAAAAAAAAGAGTAGCCTTTCACAAGAAACATCCTTTAAATAATACTTTAACTTTCCGTATTTACATTTGTACAACTTGCACAACATCGTGTACACGCGGAGCTCGAGTGCTTGGTCCCATTGATGCGTCGGGAGATCGCCGGGGGGGTGTTGGGGTGAAAATAAGATTACGATGTTACGATGACGGATGGATCCGAAATGAAAAGAAAAGAAACTGTTGATGGCAGAATTAGGACTTTCCCAGCATTCCGTGGACAAAGACATTTGCTTTAAGGGAATTATTATTTTTGATGTTTTGCTAAACTGCTGTTAAAGGAACTTTTTCCCTTGAATAAATTCGTACAGAAGGAGAGAAGATCTTTTAATGAAAATTGTTAAATTGTGAAGACTCACAACTGACCACTGGTTGTTAAATGAATGATTGCTTGACCAGGTGAGATGTCCAATTTAGATCCAAATCTCATGATAGCACAGATTGTCCTGATAAACAGATACATTTTTTTTAATTCTAAGGCAAATTTCGTATTCAAACTCAATAGAGATTGGGAATTTTTTTTTAATAGGCAATGCACTTGACAAATCCATTCATCTTTGGCATAAAACAGGAGAGATAAAGAGATGCACAGGAAGGCGAAACGAAGTGGAGGATGAATAACAGGTTTGGGGGGGGGGGGGGGGGGGATATTCTACCTTTCCCCTTTGCCCTGAGGTGTGATTACACAGAGGTGCTCTCCGTGCGATTGTCTGCGATTAGAAGCCATCCAGGTGGTTCATGCCGTTTGCTCGTAAGTGGATCTCTTCCAGGAAGTTCTCCAGCTGCTCGATCAGCACTCGCTTTTTAAATCTGAAAACAAGAGAGAGACACGAGAAGGCACTAGCTTGGCTCGCTTTGTCCGGTGTACGAACGAGCAACAATGGCATCTGAAAGGGATTGAACAGGAAAATTCTATCGTTCCTGTCTACACATATGCCAGACTACTTATTTTTCCCTAGAGTGCTGTGTACCTCGCTGCCTCTTTAATGATGTTCTGCAGGAAGACGAGTCTTGTTTCCAGACTGCCCTGGATCTGCTTCAGGAGGTAGAAGATTCTCTCATAACCTGCAAGAGGAAAGAAAAACGGTGGGGAGAAGAGAGAGAGAAGAGAATGTCCTTTAGACGTCAATGAGAACATAAAAATATTTAAATAAAAGCTAACGATAGTTTCTTCACTGGTCTTATAAATGTTTTTCCTCATGAGAGTTCCGGTGAAATTGATATTTTAATTCTAGCAAAATCCAAAGCCTAGATCTTTGGTTTCATGACGCATGCAAATTTATGCATTTTTAATTTGATTAATGGTTAATAGTTGAAAATCCTATTTGTTATCTAAGCGGAAAAGCAACTGAGGAAAATGTAAATAAACAATCTATCCCATAATATCAGAAACGGTGATAAACTGTTAGCCCATTAATGTGATGTAGAAATGCAACGTCATCACATACCTATACTTCACTCATCAGTTTTGTTTAAGGAAGATTAGATTTTCTTGTATCTTGCTTTGTGTATTCCACATTTTGTTGAATAAGACCCCAGCAAGTGCACTTACGCCGGCCCGGCTTCCTGATCTCCCTGGTGATGAGGACGCGGAGCTCCGTGTTCAGCTCACGCCCTTCTTCCCTCCTCGTCCTCTTCAGCTCCTCTTCCTCTGCGTTGCATCCTCCGTTCTCCCGCTCGGCCTCCTCTTCCTCTTCCAGGTTATTCCCGTGGAGGTTAGGGGGCGGGGGTGGCAGCTCCTGGGACCGCTCCGAATCGAGGCAACCCACGTGATTGGAGTCTGGGGCGCGTTCCGATTCGACGTGGCCCACGTGGTTGGAATCAGGGACCCATTCCAAATCGAGATGACCCATGTGGTTGAGCACTGGGGCTCGCTCCAATTCAAGGTGGCCCACGTGATTGGCTTCCGGGGCTGAAAGTGATTGAAACGTGAAAGTGATATAAACATATGACTTTTACAGAAATTATTACTTCTTTGAGCATGACAATAAAGGGTGTGTGGGTACGTGCGTACGTGTTCCCTTACCTCTGGGTGGCGTCTTATTGGGTGGGGTGTACGCACGTCCCAGGCGCAGTAATGGCGACATGCACCGCCTCCTTTTCGGAGCACCAGTAGGCGGGCTGGTATCGATGGGTCGCTTGCCTTTTCCCTGAGTCCCAGTCACAAACTCGTCTGCTTCATCCACCATCATCGCCTGTCCGTGAGAGAACAAATGATCGTTTGAGATGATCGGAAACAAGACAGGAAGAAAGAGGAGACGGCTGTTACATGCGACACAGACGAAAAAAAGAAAGTAACCGAGCAACCCAAAGATAAACACCACAAACTGCCATCATAGAACAACAGGTTGGACCTTCTTGTCCAGTTTGAAGGGGTTGCCGAAGGTGTGCAGTCGCTTCGGTTGGTCTGGGTCCGCCTCTCTCAAGGGGGCGGGGCTAAGTTTCAGGAAGTCCTGATAGTTGCCCATCTGTGCTATGGGCACGCTGTGGAGCTGATCTAGAAGAGAAAGACACAAACGTGTAAGGATGGACTGGCTTACTTTTTTTTAATTTCTTGAACGTTCATTATTTAAAAAGTGTCACCTTGGTCTTGGCCCTTCAGCACACACATGCTGGTGTTCAGGAGATTTCTCCTCATGCGGCTCAGCTGGTCCAGCAGCTGAACCCTGGGTACGTCATATGGATTCCGCAGACCCTGCGGCTTCAGGGCCTAAAAACACACACACACACATATACACACTCTCGGAAATTATTACAAACTGCTATAATGAGTTGAATTAATTAATAATCAATTAAATGTGTGTGTGTGTGTGTGTGAGAGACCTTGTTGAGCACAGCTAGCTGGAACCCTGAGAACTCTTTGGGGTTGATGTCGAGCGGTCCATCTCCCATGATGCCATGCAGCAGCTGTGCAAAATCCTTTCTGTGAGCTAACGAGATAGCAGCGCCTCGGAGGCGGAGCTTGATCCCCATATCAGGCCCCGCCTTCTTCCCTACCAATGCGCACACACGGTCCGCCTCCACCTTCGCCTGGAACACAAGTACTACACAAGTCAGAGAGCGCACACGACACACACTTTGTCTTAATGAAGTAAAACAAACTACAAAAGGACTTGGATTTGAAATTTGAAATGAAAACGGCTTTCTGGGAAATAAACATTTTGAGAACTACCTGCTGGCTGAGTTTCTTCAGGTATGACGCAACGCTGTAGCTCAGGCCGTACTCCATGCTTTCGGCCAGCAGGTTCGGGGCTCCCATCATCCTCAGTGCCTTCCTCAGGGGCTGAAAGTAGCCGAATGAAGTTTACACACAAGCAGTGTGTGTGTATGTATGTGTGTGTGTGTGTGTGTGTGTGAATTGCTCACCGTGATGTAGTATGGCGGCATGGTCTTCAGGTAGCTCTCGAAGGCCTGACGCCATTTCGGAGTGGGCTTGAATTTGTGCACTCGAATCAAGTCATCTAGAGGCGGACGAATTGATACGTGACTTCAAAGCACTTACACAGTGCAGAAAAAAAAAAATGTGTTGCCATGGTAACATTTCCTTATGTTATATTACTAATGCTTTAAAGGGTGCACAGGGGCAGAAGGCACTTACCCAAGAGGGGCAGCACCACGGGGTAGTTGTAGGGCATGATGAAGAGGTTGACACAGCTGAGCGCTGTACTCGCCTTCAAGTAGCCGAACGGCTGTCCGAGCTCGCCGTACTTAGCGCTGTTACTTACGTAAACCTGAACACAGCGTTTAAATTAAGAAAACGAACACAACACACACTATTTACTACGTAGTGGGTTCATAACCTGAGAATATGTTTACGTGACCTAAATAGTGAAGATGGTGTGTGATTTGAGAGACATCCTCACTGATGGTGTAAAATGTGAATGTGAAAGTCCTCAACAAAGGGAACAGGGTGTAGAGAGTAACATATGAAACACAGTGAGGGTGTGTGTGTGTGTGTGTACATGTGTGTACATGTGTGTTACCTGCCAGCAGGTGTGTGGTGACTTCCTCTCCAGAATGTACTGTGTTAGAGGAGACGGCTCCAGCTCATACTTATCGAATGGGACCTTATCTACAACCATGGGCTCCGCCTCTGAGCAGGAAAATCGCACCTGTGGATGAGCCATTCGTGGTGGCTGTACACACAACACACACACACACACACACACACACATATATAAACACACAGAGACATTATCCAAAGATTCGGAGAAGACTCCATTTTAAAAAGCAGTCTAAAGATCGCGTAAATAAATCTCTGTCATGACCACTGACACACAAAGTGAAGAAAAAACACTAACTGTAGGAATGATATGGCAACGACGAGATGAGCGAGTCGCGCACTTCCTGTACGGTGAGCGATTTACTGTGTGGTCTGTAGAGTGAATGACGTGTGTGACACGTCAGGATGAATAAAGAATGTATGATGTAGCTGTCCTCAAATGTGTGTATCTTACGCTTGAACTGGTGCATGCATCAAACCTGTGCTGGAGCTACAATGGCATTAGCGTGATGCTAATATAAGACAGAATTTTTTTTTTTTAAGGTTTTAGAACGCAGCTAGTGGGAAGCACAACAGATATTTATTTGCTGACTCAAACACAGGCCAAACCAAACTAAACCTTGCCAAACCTGCCAGATCAGTAACACGCGTTTCCTTCATACTGACGTGAGAATGAACTCACGTTTTGATAAATGCCATGTGTAAACTGCCAAGCTGAAACGGTGTCATCTACCACAGACACACACTAAGGCCTCCTCCTTTTATAGGGTGCCATTACTTTTCCCTCTAATTGAACGATTAGTATTTTTTAATCTTAATTTTTGGATTTCTTTTGGATGAGGTTTTGTATAAACATGTAAAAGAAAATGTATAATACAGACTCAGCGTTTTTAGACAACATACTAATTTACTACGTGAACTGAATCGATACACCCGATACTGGCTTCACAATTCGATTCAATTCGATTCTCCAAATATTTTGAACAAAATTTGATAAATAATGACTGAAAAAAAACCTCCTTTTTTTAATTTCCGAATCATACACAAAGCAAAACAATGTGCTTTTTTTGTCTCTGTAAAACTAAACAAATCAAAAATTGCTAGGAACAGAGGTTCAATATTGCAAATAAAATGTAGTACAGGTTCATCATATCTTTAAAAAATAAATAAATAAATGTATAAATTCTCCTAAATAGTTGATTGCATAAACAAAGTCTCTGACCCGGGGAAAATGATCAATTGAAACTCTATTGTAGTGTCATTTTAACCGAAAATAGAGCTCCAAAGTCGACTAAAATGCCCGTTTTCCCCAACCTATTTCTTGGTATGTTTGCTAGCTAGCCATTTCCTTTTAGATTTTTAGACTTAAAATATTTTGCCTTGTCCCCATGTGAGTGTGTATGTATGTGTGTATGTATCTCACCAGAGTGGGGGAGTTCTGGTCGGGCCAGAAGGACTCAGGAATGGGCCAGTGGCCAACAGGAACCCCCGTTTTGGGATTGGGCCGCACGTAAATGAGCTTATGGCAGCTGTGCCACAGCTGGGGACCGGATTTAACTTCTGAAGGACCATCTGGGGAGAAAAGAAAAAAAAAAAGTACAGAAAAGATTTAAACCTTTATTCTAGACCACAGTTATAATAGAGAATGGATTTAAACAGCACCTAAAATAACATTTAAACACTACGGAGTGTAACGATGCATTATTTCGAGGAGGAATTACGATAATTATACAGCTAAGTAAGGAACAAATCACTACTGTACACGCTACTGTAGAAAAATAACCAACGATGGGGCTGTTAATGAGCTGCTACTGTTCTACAGGAAGTTCATCACACTGTAACGTCCATAAAGAGTCGTGAATGAGAACTTCCTTCACCTTCAGCAGGGTCGGGGCCCGTCTTCTCAAAGTTTATCACGACTCCGCTCTGGATTTTCTGCACCAGAGACTCCAGGCACTGGTTCAGCATGCGCTGAGAAAACACACTGTACGAGCGGCCTACACACACACACACACACACACACACACACACACAAACACACAGCAACAAACACACACAGCAACACACCCACACACAGACAGCAACACACACAGCAACAAACACACACAGCAACACACCCACACACAGACAGCAACACACACAGCAACAAACACACACACACAGAGCAAAAAACACATACCCAGCAACAAACACACACACACACACAGCAACAAACACCCACAGCAACACACACACAGCAACAAACACCCACAGCAACACACACAGAGCAACACGCACACAAAGCAACACGCGCACACACACGCACACAAAGCAACACGCGCACACACACGCACACAAAGCAACACGCGCACACACACGCACACAAAGCAACACG
>CM075007.1:1124769-1169178 GCA_037576675.1 Pangasius sanitwongsei
CGTCCCTGGGTGGGCTCGAACCACCAACCTTTCGGTTAACAGCCGAACGCGCTAACCGGATTGCGCCACAGAGACTTAACGCATGAGGGGCAGCTGGTGGGCATTTCAATGTATATTTCAGTAGGTACTTTACAAAAATAATGAAATGGCGCCCCCTGGTGGAAAAACCCGCACTGTTGATGAGCTGCTGTGGGAAATAGCCGGACTGTTCAGTCGGTTTGGAGCCACATGATGTCGCCCAAACATCACACAACACAAGAGCAATCTCTAATACATCAAGTGAATTTATTCACTCATTCGTTCATTCATGTTCAGGAAGCGCTTTATCTGGATCCCAGGAACACTGGTCATGAAGTGTGAACACACTCTGGATAAATCCCAGGACACCAACTCTCACACTCGTCTTCACTTAGGCCCTATTTCAAGTAGCCAGTTCACCTGCTTGCGTGTTTTTGGAAAGAAACCGGTAACCTGAGCTCAGGATAGAAGCAACAATACCTTTTGTGTCACCCTGAATACTTAATTAGCCAAAGCGAAATATTTTAAAAGGTGGTGCAGCAGTAGTTTTCCTGCTTCACAGCTGCATGGTCCTGGGTTTGATTCAGCACTGGGGTTACGGAGTGTGTGTGTGTGTGTGTGTGTGTAAGAGAAATTGCTCCTAAGGGTGAATGTGTGTGTATCCAGGGTGTGTTCCCACTTCAAGTCCAGAGTTCCTGGGATAGGCCTCAGATCTACCAGGATAAATGGAGTGAAAGAAAAATGTTTTCTCCATCTCTGCAATTTTCAATCCCATAACGTAGCTGAAAGTGATGTCGATTCCCAAGCATGATAAATAAACAACAACAGCAAAAGAAGAAGAAAGTGCCACATACAGACTGTGTGCAGTGTGGATCAGACAGAAGCACTTTATCGCTTACACAGCACAACTGGTGTGAATGTTTTCTACTAAACAGACTTGATGGATCAGTGCTGGACAAAGCAGCTACACTGGAACAACCACCACAATATCTGGCGTAAGACCAAAATAAACCCCAAAATATTTAGTGTAAAACCAAAATAAAACCCAGAATATCTGGAGTAAGACCTGCTTGGTGCATCGATCATTTTCAAACCATGGCTTTGAAAGAGTGAAGTTTTAACAAGTTTATTCTTTTGTGCTGGTTCTAGTATGACACCCGGGTACTAACAGTGCGCTACATGTTACTGAAGTTCAACCTGGGAACACACTGCTCATATTAAAGCTTCATAACCAGCTACCTCACACACAGACACACAGGTGCACTACGGACAAACAAGAACTCTTATTGCATCTATTACATCCTCTGCTGCTAAGATTCCTCTTTTCAAGCTGCTAAACACATTTTTACATATTTTTACATATAACATCTACTTTGTCTAATGGATTCTATTGTATTTTATTTTTCTATTTTATTCATTATATTCTTTTTTTTTATTATTATATTCTGTTTTATTACGTATCACAGTTGCACTGTGGAACGAGGCACTAAGGAAAAACATTTCACTACAGTAATACAACACATGTATGTAATATATGTGACAAATAAAGAACCTTGAACCTTGAGCCAAGATTCATCATTTCCGTTTCAGCTCATTATCATCAGAATCAGATCCAAAGCTTCATATTAACCTTTACTTTCACAAACACAGAAAACCTGTAAAATATAATAATAATAATAATATTAATAATAATAATAATAATAATAACTGGGAATTAAAATATATATATATATATATATATATATATATATTTAGCTTTAGCATGATCATCATACATTCACAAACACACACAAAAGTTGGAATGTAACTATTTTTACATTCACAATTATTACTACAATTATTTACCTTTACAATTGTTATTATTATTATTATTAGTAGTAGTAATAATAATAATAATAATAATAATAATACATGGAGTCTACTTCTATTTTCAGTTTTAGATCAGTGGAAAATGGAGGCCACTTTTATTTACTTCCGGTTCACTTCCTTATTATCGCTATTCCCATTTATCGCTAATGATGCTTTTTTTCTTCTTTGTGTGTGTGTGTGTGTGTGTGTGTGTGAAAACAAGTAGGCGGTATGTTTTGTGCTTGACTAGGTCGCAGGGTGCTGTGATTGTACACTTGTACACTTGTACACTACATAGTGCGGAAGGACGCCGCCATTTTCCAGTGGGGGGGGGGGGGGGCTTTGTTTGTTTTTTTTTTGTTTTGTTTTGTTTTTAAATCCCAAACAACACCATATCCAGCAGAGGTTATTATATCTGGAGCATGTGTGAGCCAGAAGGCCTGTACTCTGAGTGTTGGGGGTGAAGCCCTGAGTGAATTGTGAGTGAGCCGTGGTGTAGGGAGCAGGGCGCGGTTTGGGACGCGCCCCGGGGCGGGCACGGCGCTCAGCTGACCCGCAGCAGCAGCAGGAGACTCTCAGATCCTCCATAACGCAGCCCTGGTGCACTCGGTGCGGTGTGTTATGCTTCCCACGCGGCAGAGGTGAGTGCATGGTTTTGGCTGATGGCGGCTGAAGCCCAGCCCCGACCCCCGCAGGCCCGGAAACCCGTCCTGATCAGCAGGATCGACTCTTTCCAGGAGGTAGTGAACACCGCCGTGATCATCCCCAAAGAGGACGGAGTGATCAGCGTCTCGCAGGACAGGTGAGCTCCAGGATCCAGGGCTCTTAGCACCAAAACACCGACGAAGAAGAAGCGACACACCGCGGTCTAAACTCAGCTCTCAGGAGCGCTCACCTGGCGTCGGGGTTTGCGCACGTTTCAGTCACGTGACCTGAAGCCCTGAGCAGCTAGTGTTAGATTCCTCCATGCTCCCATCTTCAGGGCTTCAGTGATTCATGTGAAACACTCTGTGTCGTGCTGTTACAGGAAGATTATCAACAACAGACCACCCTGATTATTTTCCAACAACAGCACGCCCCAGAGTGTGTTATTTCCTCTTACACTGCATTCATTCTGGTGACAGTTTTTAATTTATAACATTTAAAGGTGTGACTTTGAAGAATGCCTGTTTGTGTTTGGATCCACTTCCTGTCAGATGTTTTATAGACGAAGATCCTGGGGCGGGAATTCATTCCAATGTCCGCGCCACCTAACCATTAAAGAAAGAAAAAAATGACCCACTGAGCCTTTCACGCTGTGGAACGTTAGAGAAAGCGCTGACACTGGAGACTCCTTCCTTAAAGGTTAAATAAACATCTCCTAAAACTCCAAAAAAACGTCAAAATAGCAATGATTATACATCTTTCTTTGTTGTAGATTATGTGAAGCATCTGTTGTACAAGGTTCTGTGAATGAGTTGTTACTATAGAAACAAGTATCTGCTTGGGGTAGTCTTCTCAAGTACCGGTTCCTTCCCTGTTTACAGAGTGACGTCAAATCAACATGGCCGCTCACACTCTATCTTTAAATGAGTTTATAACAGCGCTGGCTCTATATTAATTAAAATACTGAATATTGACGCTCACTACAGTAGAACTGCACCAATAGCCACTCAGGCCACTTTTTATGAGCTTTACGTGCTCTGACAAGGCAAAACAAAGACGTGTTCATGGAGGCGTCCATGTTTTGTTTTTTTTGTTTTTTTCCCCCCCACACTTCGCATGTTGTACGTGCCGAGGTGGTCCAACGATGTCATTACAACCTGCAAATTATGACTTACGAGGCACCACGAGCGCAGCATAAATCCCACTGCACCGCTATCAGCAGGTGTTTTTTAGCTATTGGGTGATGGAGGTGTAAATCCACCCTCAGCAGGTCTCCTTCTCATCCAGACGCGGGTTCGAGTGGACGTGCGGCCAAACAGAGACTCTAGAGCCTCTTTCGCAACTTCTTACCCCACACAGTTTTCCTTCCCTACGCAGTTTGTTCATCATCATGTGACGCGACAGTCACGTCCTGCCACTTCTCATCATCACAAGGTCTCATCATCATCATCATCGTCATCATCATCAGTCCACTGACGTGGGCGTGTCCCAAACCACAGTCTGTTCCATAAAAACAGGCCACACGCCTTTTACACTTACATTTAATTAATTAGTTTTGTGGAAGCCGTTACTATAGAAACGATAACGCATTAGTAACGAGCGTTTGAATTATAGCCAGAGCTGCTGTTACAAAAAATTAATCAACCCCTTCTGACCAATCAGATTCAAGAATTCAGCAGCACCATTTTTTTTTTTTTTTTTTTTTTTTTTTTTTTTTTCCTACTGAGATTTCCTTGTGAACTTTGCAGTAAAGATCGGCTCCGTAGAAAATCGGATTTATTTGCAGAAGAAACAGAGATTGTTTTCACTACCCTAATTCACTTGATTAAATGAATCAAATGTGCTGTTTTAGGAAAATAATCCACCTTAGTAACTCTGCATTGGGAGTCCCAAGTGTTTTATTCGTTATACATCTCACACTTATCTCAAATAATGCCTACATTGTTGTTAAAAGCTTTTATCGATGCATATGAGACAAGGTGCTTGGTGAACAAGTGGACTAATAAACGTTTATCCGTCTTTCTGTGGTAGGACGGTGCGTGTTTGGCTGAAGAGGGACAGTGGACAGTACTGGCCCAGCATCTACCACACCATGCCCGGTGAGACTCAGTTCATCGTTACACTCACGAGTCTTTAGTATTTATGGAATTGCTCGTGTATTGCGTAAATTGCTACGTTGATTTAACGTTGAAACAGCTGTGTAATGGAATAAAGCATTGTTGTTTTAGAGTTAGCTATGAGTAACATATAGAAAGAGGTCATATGTTTTTAGTTTTCTCGTTTGTTTGTTTTGATTTTGGCATACATGCTGCTGTTTGTACTGTCACGTCATGTAAGTGGGAGCTAGCTACGAAATAGCTAGGAGTGTTTCAGATGCGCTCATACTCTAATCACTACTTGGCCGATTAGCTGTCAAACTATTAGCTAGTTACTAATTCGACTACAAAAAAAAAGTGCAGATTTATCGTTCTCTTGTCTGTTGTTTTGCCCGTTACTTGAATAAACCGTAATAAGAGAACTAATACCTAAACCTAGTGACTGGGACCCAAACCCTTAAAAGAGCCTTTCTTCAACCCAAGAGGTTTCTGAAGTCACGCAGATATTTGGAGATTTTTCTCCAAAAACAGCAGCGGTTCGCGACCACAGATTTTGGTGTCATACACCAACGTTAATAGCGACATAGCCTCAAACAGTATGAAGTCTATGGAAATGTATTAGATTTAATTTAAAGAGTATTGGCTATACAGTCGGAGAGTATTTTTAAACTAGCCCAATCTGGCAACCCGGTCATTAACTGTCCTGTCCTCTTCTCCTCCTCCTCCTCTGCTGAAAGTCTTGCTGTTATAGATGTCTCTTAGAGCTTGTTGCAGTTCCCATTTTTGTCCACTAGGTGCAATAGATTTGAGCTACATGGGGCAGGGAGCACGATTACGCAACAGCTAGAGAGGCGAGCAAATCAGTGGAACATTGGCTTATAACTGTCAAATAACAACATTTTTTAAATCATTGGTCACTCAAAAG
Organism: Pangasius sanitwongsei; assembly: GCA_037576675.1. NCBI lineage: Eukaryota > Metazoa > Chordata > Actinopteri > Siluriformes > Pangasiidae > Pangasius > Pangasius sanitwongsei. The sequence continues at coordinate 1,130,302 of CM075007.1, forward strand.
GAATTTAAAATGTATGGAGTTGTGAATGAGGACTTGATTGAGATTAATATTTGTTGAATGGCTGATGTAAACGCTGGGGCTCTGCTCAACCTGCCCCTATGGACGAGCCGACGGTTGCCTAGGCTCATTAGACAGAAATGATGATTTGTACCGTAATGTTCCTGAAATGTTCGTCATTGTGTAGTGCATCCGTGTGACTGTTGTATTTTTTTTTTTAAGCATTGAATTTGTTCAGTCAGAGCTAAGAATCCTCTACAGAGAGCTGCTTTTGTTTTATACTAAGGACGTTGCAGAGGCACATCCGTCTACTATGACAAGAACGCTGTGCGTGTTTCTGCCAGTCCAGGCAGAGCGAGATAAAATATTAAAGGACTTGTGTGTATGCGCGTGTGTGTGTGTGTGTGTAATGCTGACTATAATTACTGTGGTGTGTTTCTCTGCATCTGTTTGCAGCTTCCTGTTCGTGCATGTCTTTTAACCCAGAGACCCGAAGGCTTTCAGTCGGGATGGACAATGGAGTCGTTTCTGTAAGTGAGTTCAAGGTTTTTGTGTGTGTGTGTGTGTGTGTATGATCAGCTCTTTGTGTGGATTCATTGCCCCTATGAGGAGCGCATGATCATTTTTTAGCCAGTGATGTGAAAAATTAACAAATTTTTTTCTTTTTGCGTGGATGTCGTCTAGGTGATCTTTAAGCTGTGTGCTCTACTTTCTGAAAAAAAGAGAAACTAATAATTATTAAGTAGTGCTTGCATCAGATGATCGTCTCATTGTTTTTTTTTTTTATGTTGCTTGTGTGTGTGTGTGTACAGGAGTTCATCGTGTCTGAGGACTACAATAAGCTGACTCCGGCTTGCTCCTATCAGGGTGAGTAGTGGATATCATCAAAATGCATTATAGGATGTGTGTGATTATCTACTGCTGAATCTCTGCTACTCTGTGTGTGTGTGTGTGTGTGTGTGTGTGTGTGTGTGTGTGTGTGTGTGTGTAGCTCATCAGGGAGCAGTGACCGTGGTGTTGTTCGTGTTGGAAATGGAGTGGGTCCTGAGCACAGGTCAAGATAAGAGCTTCACCTGGCATTGCTCAGAGAGCGGCCATCAGTTGGGGACCTACAGGACCGCTGCGTGGGTAACTGGACTTCAGTATCCTTACATTAACACACACACACACACACACACACACACACCCAACTTGTTTACAGTTAAGAAGTGCTACTTTTGTTAACTACTGATGCTGTGAGCGGCCATGTTGATTTGTTGATTTGACGTTGATTTCACTTGCTGAACTGGAAGGAACTCGGGGTTGAGCAGACCGCCCTGAGTTTCCGAGTAGGAATTCCCCAGTTGAGGAGGCATTTTCTTTGGTTCTTCCTAGTCGGAGGTCTAGGAATACGAGTTACAACCTCTAGCCAAATGTTGCGTTATGACTCCATGAGATGGCTCCAGGTTCACAAGCCCCTTCGCCATGACAAGGTCTCGATCCTCAGAAGGGAGAAAATAATCTGATAACTGCACTGACTGATGGATTACAAATGTTATATAATTGTGTTTATTTTTAAACTGGGTCTACTGGGAGCTCGGAGTTGCTCAGTTTTCCAGTAGTGATGTTGGAGCTTCACAGCGTGTGAAATCAATAGTTTAACAATTTTGTCGGCTGAGCAACCAAGTGCTAGTGATAAAATCTGTCATTATTCACTGGTTGGTTTTAAATAGTATAACATTTTTAACCATCATCCACTGGTTGGCTGGAAGCACTGCTGGGCGAAAGATAAATATTTGCCTCTAGTAGTGGTTACTTTCACTTTGTTCCCACTTTATCTAGGTGAACTTTGACCTCTGCTTTCGCAATCCTCAGTCTTGTGAGCCAATGGGGGGGGGGGGGGGGGGAAGAATTATTTGGTTGGGGAAAAAATGGAGCGGCTGCTTATTACTAATTTGTGTGTGTGTGTGTGTGTGTGTGTGTGATGCCCTACGAGTGACCCTGTGTACAACTCCGAGAGCTCAAGGAACCCTTTTTTTTTTCTGACTGAAATAACAGATTCTTCAGTAATAAGACCCCAAGCGTGAAAAGAACAGAACATTCCACGCTCACAGTAACTCACTTGTAGCTATTATAAAGTCCAGAAGTTACACCATCAGGACTGTCTTGCACACACCCACACACATGCGCGCACACACACACACACACACACGTCTGTGTCCATGTAAATAGAGCTTGTAGAATAAACAGAACAATGTGGTGCTTCAGTCATTGATGTGTGTTTTGTGGACAGATTGTTTTTTTCCCTTAACGAGCTGTTTGTCAGGTTTGATGTGGAGACCAGACACGCATTTATAGGGGATCATTCAGGTCAGGTGACCATTCTGAAACTGGAACAAGACAACTGCAGTCTGGTCACCACCTTCAAAGGCCATACGGGTACACACACACACACACACACGTAGCAAGTGTGCACAGTAACCTCACCAAAACAACCACAAGGAAATGTTTTTTTTTCTCTTAAAGGTTCATTAACCCTTTATGTAACTTCTGCTTTTCAAATGTGTGTGTGTGTGTGTGTGTGTGTGTAGGCAATGTAACAGCCTTGTGTTGGGACCCTGTCCAGAGGGTGTTATTTTCTGGAAGTTCAGATCATTCCATCATTATGTGGGACATCGGGGGTCGTAAAGGCACAGCCATCGAACTACAGGGACACAAGTGAGACTTATGAACACACACACACACACACACACCAAAGTGGTTCATTTTTGATATGACAAGTGCTGTAATGTTTGTTGAATGAAACATGAAACGATTGCGACTGCTAAACATGACTCATAAAATTGCTTGAGCTATTAATATATATAATATAATATAATATAATATGATATAACTTAACTATCAGATTGCACCCTTTGAGATTCTGAAGCTCGTGGCCAGAAACATATCAGACGTGCTTTATCACGTGGGCGGAGCTTCAAACTAAGCTGCACTGCTTTGGACCAATCATGTCCTAGATTACAGAATTACTATATAACCTGCATGCTAAGCTGGCTAAAACGAGCTAAATATAATTTAGATAATGTTATTAAGGGGCAGAATTGCGTGCGTGTGTATGTGTGTGTGTGCAGTGACAAGGTACAAGGGCTGTGCTATGCGCCACACACTCGTCAGCTTATTTCTTGCGGAGCTGATGGTGGGATTGTCGTATGGAACATGGACGTCACACGACAAGAGGTGAACAAAAGACAAGACATAATGTCAAATTTCCTTTTCTTTTGACTTTTCTGTGTGTCAGTTGTGTAAGGTGCACTGTGTGTGTGTGTGTTTCAGACTCCTGAATGGCTGGACAGTGACTCTTGTCAGAAATGCGAGCAGCCGTTCTTCTGGAACTTTAAGCAGATGTGGGACAGCAAAAAGATCGGCCTGCGCCAGGTTTCACACACACACACACACACACACACACACACACACACACACAAGTCCTAATTTAATCCTGTTAATATTCTAAAATGTCAAAAAGCTGCCGATTTTGGACCCGAGTTGTGTGTCCTGACTTCGCACGTAGGACATTATTCGAGTTCGGTTATTCTGGTCGTGTCTTTATTTTCACTCGGCACGCTTTTAAAACTAATCGGCAGGAAGCAGGCTGACAGTAAACACTACACACAGCCTGCGCTCCTGAGTTTCTTCTCCTCCGCCCCCTCATGCAGCATCACTGCAGGAAGTGCGGCCAGGCCGTGTGCGGCAAGTGCTCCTCCCAGCGCTCCACCATCCCCCTGATGGGCTTCGAGTTCGAGGTGCGAGTGTGTGACGAATGCCACAAATCCATCACTGATGAAGAGTGAGTCTCCTTTCTTTACTCTTCAACACGCACTTACACACTGTATTTACCTTCATTATACTTACACACACCCTTCCATGCGTTCTTTTTTTTTTTTTATCTTTACAAACGTAAATATTTACGTTTGCGAGTTTACGACGTACTTTAACACCTGTTTATTAAAGATCAGTACTTACTTTTTATCCATTTATAGTTATAGTAATCATTTACGCTATAGCAGCCTTTTATAGAGAAACTGGAAAGTGACTTTCCCATGAAGCTTTGCGGGTTTAACTCTGACTGCTGCAAAGCCCTGACACTGGAGACTCCTTCCATAAATGTTAAATAAATGTCTTATGTTATACATGTTAAATAACAGCATGTTTTTTTTAAATTCCACGTATTATTATTATTATTATTATTATTATTATTAGACGAAGCGTCTGCCATACAAGACCTTGTTGAATACAAAAATGAATCAACACCTTCTGACCAATCAGAATCGAGAATTCAGCAGCGTAAATATATACATAACAACAATTTGTCGATTGTCGTTTTTGTAAAACTTAGAACTGAGTTTTGCCCTTTTTTAAAAAAAATGTATTTATTTATTTATTTTTATTTATTTTTTTGGTAAGGCGAGCGCCCACAGCAACATTCCATGACAGCAAACACACCGTTGTGTATGTTCACTACGAGCCGACCAGGAGCTGGCTGCTGACATCCGGGACGGACAGGGTCATCAAGGTTAGACACACACACACACACACACACACATTGTGTTAATTGTTCAATGTAAAATGCACGTTCGCCGAAAAGAGAAGCATGCGTTTGTGGTTGTATCGTGACACGACACAAATAACATCCTGTTTCTCACAGATACTGTATATTCCCATGACACACACATACAATATGTTTCAACATATACTAAAGGAGTTGCTAAGAAATGTCTAGCAAAACAGTAGTGTTGTGGGTTTTTTTGTTTAAATTTTAAATTTTTGTTTAAAAGGAAAAACTTATTCTTATTCTTCTTATTATTATTCTTATTCGAGTCATTCTGTGTCTGTGACTGATATCTAAAGTTGAATAATGAATTGTGTAATTGATATTTGCTCCTGTCTCTCTCTCTCTGTGTGTGTGTGTGTGTGTGTGTGTAGCTATGGGACATGACGCCTGTGGTATCCTGAAGATCACTACAGCACTCACTGCAGAGGATGTACACCTCGGAGAAATGATGACCTTGAGGATGTCCAGCGCTGCCAGAGAGGGTGGAGGGTTTTTTGTGTGTGTGTGTGTGTGTGTGTGTGTGTGTGTGTGTGTGTGTGAGAACAGGTGCAGTCACGTTCCAGTGGGCCGGTCCTCATCGTGCCATGTAAATACTTAAGAGAAACTTGTCAGAGTCTTGTACCATTTGTGAACATTACAGCGCACTTTCAGATTGTACTGTTTTGACACGTTGGAAAGAAAATTGTGTGTCTTTTCACGTGGAGACAAACAAAATCACAACAAATAAAAAGAGCAAATTTGATTGTAGATTTAATGTCTTTCTTGTGCATGGAACAGAACGATCGAACTTTTGTACAGGAACCGAAAGTGCTGATCTCCTGGGAATTTTCAAGCATGACAGTCTCGAGAGTTTACACAGAACGGTGCGAAAAAAAAAAAACATCCTGTGAGCCGCAGTTCTGTGGGCAGAGGAAAAGCCAGACTGGTTTGAGCTGACAGGAAAGCTACGGGAACTCAAATAGGCACTCTTTGCAACCGTGGTGAGCAGAAAAGCATCTCGGAACGAACAGGAATCTGAGGCTAGAGTGGGCACAGGCTCTCCCAGAGTGCTGGATAAAGATGGGATAAACAGATTAAAAAGATTATGTAGGATGGATGGGATGGGATGGGATGGGTGATGTTGCAGAAAAATGACCGCAAGTTAAAATATCTTGGATATAGTCTCATTTCTCTAGCATTTCTATTATAAGATCACACTAAGCCCAATATAAGGTTATTAAACTTATAGACATTTTTCACTAATTTCAAGCGTTAAATTAAGATAATTTTGCTTCTAGACATTTGTTATTAAAATGCTAAGAAAATGATGATTATTTCAAGTCTAGAAATAAGTTTAATAATCTAAAATTTGACTTGAATTGAAAAAAAATCTTATACGAGATAAATTTGAATTGTATCCTAAGGGATCATTTCTTTACTGGCTAAATATTAATGGTATAAAAATTAAGCTTATGTTATGTTTGGTAGCTAGTGTTAGTCCAGAACTGTCAACTAATTATTCTATTAATTAACTCCACTGATGCCACTGAACAGTGATATTTCACCCAAATTTAAGAAAGGCTTTCTTTGCCCAAAGTTGCTGGTTCAAAAGAAAAAGGAAAAAAAAAAAAGCCTTTTTGTATTTTAAATGGCCATTTGTGTAACAGCAGTGACAGAAAAATGTATTATTATTTATTATTATTTTTAATTCATAATTAAATGATATTTCTTGCTGAAATCATGCTTAGAATTCTTATAGACTGTGTACAAAGAAACCATGCAAGATCACACATGAACATTTATTTATTTTTGGTCTTTGCACATTTTTTTAAAATAGTTATTACATTTCTTAGGTGAAAAAAAAAATCTGTATATACTTGAATATATGTTTTATTAATTTTTTTCCACAATAAACCAAATAACTCAAAATGTAAACAGCTTCATTTTAGATTGTAAGTTTGACATGGAGTGAGTTTTGGCCAATGTGGTTAATACATATTGTAATAAAGGCTCTAAGTCAGCGTGCTGAACAAGAAAACAAATCATAGTGGAATTTAAGTGAGAATTAAGTGTTTGCTCTTTTGCTCATTTGAATCCTTTTTAATCCAGCATTTTGACTGTTATTTAGAGATAGTAGTAAAACTTAGAAGTGTGAGAAGTATAAACTGCATCATTTTTGATTGCTGCTCATACAAACCCAGACTCGGTTTTGCATCCGGACGAGTGTTCATATTCCTTCTTTAGAGTCCTGAAGTAAGACGCGGCTTAAACTGTGCGCTGAGTTGCTCCAGCCTGTTCATCAGCTCGTTCTCCTCACAGGGAGAGGACCTGGTCAAGGCCAGAGGCAGGTGTGTGGACACCGGTGTTCTGTCTGCGGTGAAGAGAAACGTCGCACTCGTTAATAAATTGCCTTTCTCCATCGACTGCATCTTATGTAAAGCTGTGTAACGTTTTACACTGTGCAAGTTGCAGCCTGATTTCGCTGACATGCTGTAAAAGGATGATTCGCTCCTGAGTTGAGATCGACGGTCTTAGAACGTATAACGTGAAATCCTCACCAGCGACTGATTTAGTGCCAGTGCGAGCGACCAATAGGAGGACGGCAACTGACGGGGCGGCTACAAATACGTTAGTTTGCGGCCAGAATTTGGCCAAGATTTTATCGGGATGATCTCCTACAGTGTGACAAGTAATAATCTTAAAAGAAATCGCACAGGTTTAAGACGTATGCTCGTCTACGAGGTTCACTAAGCCATTTAATAAATAGTTTTGGCTTTATTTCTCTAACGTAGCTACGTAAATGGGCAAATTAAGGTGAATGAAGAATATTTCACTTTGTACAAGGATGTGTCACACAGCTAAAAACGGATTTGCCTCGCGTTTCAAATGAGACATTCTCACGTGTTAAGGATTAAGCGAGTAAAAGGAACGTTTGCTCACCTTGGAAGAAGAGGCCGCTGGGATGTTTCACAGCCGCGTCAGCCACGGCTAACCACACCACAGTGTCGGCTCCTTGTGCTTCTGTGCGTAATTTGTTCTTCATTTTGGCGTGAAAATCCGGCATGGACGACTGCACCGCTACACAGTCAAAACAGCTGTCTGAGTGCCCATCAGCTCATTATATTCTTATGCTTAATTTTAGATTTATGGATTAATATTTATTCTATTAATGTGCTTCATCAGCACTTTATCCGTGTTTTTGTCCAATTTTTTTTCCCTTTTGCTGTTTTTGTGGTCAGTTACTAAGATCCCAACTACAACACACACACACAAACACAAACCTGGTGTGTCGGCCCAGCCCGGGTGCATGGATGAGAAATGGATCTCTTTGTGCTGACGCGCCCAAACTTCTGTCATTATCACTTGCTGTCTCTGGTTACAGTAAAAAAAAAAAATAATAATAATAACATGATGAAAAATAATAAATAACAACAAGAAACCAGAGATCATCCGTCATTAACAAGCAATCCAGAGCAGCTCATACACGGTCATAACTACACCTTTCAAACGTTGTCTGATAAACGAGTGTGTACCTTGTTCTGTGCGTAAGCCATGGTTCCATCGAAAGTGCCTTTTTCAAACTGCAGATCATCAAGGTTGAGTTTCTGAACCAGCATTCCTCCTGACGATACCGTGATCTGATAAGCAATTACACGTTAATGAGTATAAATAGTATATACTTCAAAAGAAAAATACTTAATTAACTATGAAAACTAGTCGCATTTACATCTTGACTAAGAAACGCTCAATATTTGATCAATTTGATCATGGATAAACTAAATTTAACATGTTAGGTTACTTGGCTACTTAGTTTTAAGACTGTTTGGGGCATATTTGACGCGTATATAGTATGTAAATGATTATTTTATTTATTTCCCTAATTTAGTCAAGGCCAGTGCCCACCCATCAGGCAGCTCTGCCCTATCACACAACAGCTACCAGCCAGGGAGGGAGAAGGCTATCACGTGCTTCCTCCGAGGCACGTGAAGCCAGCCGACCGCATCTTTTCGAACTCCTGCTCATGTAACGTCAAGGCGCAGCGTTAACGCACTCGGAGGAAAGCGCTATCCGCCCCCTTCCACATTCTCACAGACACCCATGATTGGCTAGTGGCCCTGTGATTGACAGAAAGTATGCCATCCCTTCAATTTATTCAATTTTGAAATTTAGGTAACTGCTTTTAGAAGTTTTAAGACTTCTTTAAGTCTTTTCTTAAGCGTGTGATCAGTGTCAAATTAATTACCTTATCCATAACAAACATGATCAAATATTGAATATTTCTAAATAGGATAAAAAATACATCTACTTAACATAGTTGCCCTATGTTTTATATGTTAATGATGTTAATTTAGAGTTCATAAGATTAAAGGTTAAATAACTAGAGCATATCCTTAAATGTCTTATTTATTTAAATGGCTGAATTACACATAAATGGATCATTTTTACCATAAAATATTGCAAGCTTGTGAAATGTATACACATACAAATACAAAATTTCAAATAGCTATTTTATGGGTGTAATTGAATAAGTTAAATTACATTTAAAAGGTCTCATGATTAATGAAATTCAAATAGTTACTTCATGTTATTTTATACACTCTATAACTTCTTTAACATAGTTAAAATGATTACATTCTGTAAAATTTAGACCTTAGATTTCACGTTTAGAAATCGATTTGCAAATCCTGAAACATGCTCACCACTCTTGGGTCCTGGGACTTTTTCAGCACAGGAATCAGCGCTGTGGTCAGGATGAACGTTCCTGTGGCAAGACCATTATTTAAAAAAAAAAAACAAAAAAAAAAAACGTCCATATAGAAGCCATTTCATTTTGTACTGTTTCTTTCTATTCTATTGCTAACTAGCTACCACTGACAACTTTCAGGAATGGTTCAGACTGAGGCCAGGCAACAGAAAAGCGTTCACCCTATCGTGAGTTCAAAAACCTGATGATCCCAAAGCCATCTGTGGCCCAAAGCAAAAGGAGCAAAATTGGCCTTGCTCTCTGAGTGGGAGGGGCCTATTCTCTGCCCCCTGTCAATCACAGAGACACCAGCCAGCTGTGGGTGTCTGTGAGCTTACGTATGTAGAAGAGGGCGGATAGCGCTTTCCTCCTTCACGTGTCTCAGAGGAAGCTTGTGATAGCCTTCACTTCCATGAGTGGTAGCTGTTGTATGGCTGGTGGGTGGGAATTGGCAGGTGACCCAATTGGGGAGAAAATGGGAGAAAATCCTCCCACCAAACAGGGAAAAAAATGATTGCACTGAACAATAACCTCAAATCTGTGGCTATGGAATCGCTACCTGAAATACCAATGAACCAGCACCGCTAATGGAGATATTTCTCAGGCAGGTATCATACCAGGCCTTGGAAAAGGATATCACCATCCCCCAACCCAAACCCCTGAACATATGAACTCAAAAGATGCAAATGGGGGTGTGGCATCCGAAATCCACCAGTGCAGTGGGACCTACGCAGCCATTTTGGTCCAAAAATATACATCAAATATTTGAAACATTTGCATAGTACTATAGGCGTTAAGGTCTAGACTGCACAATAAATGAATACATGACTTTCGTATTGACTTGAGTTGACTTGAACTCAACTTGGACTTTACTTCTTTATTTTACCTGTTCCATAGTGGTCCCTTTTTTTTATAGTATAATAAATATATATAATACATTAAAAATAAAAAGTAGCATTTTATCACCAGGTCCACAAGTAAGAAGATTTCAGTATCATATCAGGTACTGTATATTTCTACTCTAGACAAAATATTATTACTATTTAAATGTCAGAATTATTACTAATTAGCCTGTAAACCTTCTTTTCTTACCGAGTGTGTTGGTGGCAAAGTTTTTCTCCAAGCCATCCTCGGTCGACTCTCGCTGATTCACCATACACCCAGCATTGTTGATCTGTACATGAATAAAACTATATTAACTACACACTGTCATTTATAGACTAGCTTTATTATAGTGGAGCATTATGATCAAGCCATTTAAGACAAATAAGACATTTTATGGGTTTTTTTGTACATATTCAGTCAAATCATAACAAGTTCAATTTTCTTTCAGTCAAGTTTCAGTTGTAACAATCTATATATCAGGGTGTGTTATGTCTGTCTATAGACACAGCATTATCTCTGCAACACACACACACACACACACAGAAGCATCCTGAACACACTCACCAGCACGTGCACGCTGTGGCTCTGAGTGAATGAGTTGGCAAACTCCCACAATCCTCTGGGGCTCGACATGTCCACAATGTGCACATGCACGTTCTGGAAAAAATCAGTACGAACAGGTTGTACAAATAGTACAAAGAGGAGCAAATTACCAGAAACAGAAAGAATAACATATACACAACAACGTGTCAGAATAGTCCACTGTGCTCGATTAGTGTTTACAAGCAACACGTTTAGAAGGCCACGTCCTGGGTCAGCATTAAAATATTTCAAATGCCTCATTTTACCTCATTTTTGCTCTGCTCCACAATATGTGCCCTGGCCTCGTCCGCGCGATCTTTATTCCGACACACCATGTGCACCATACCACCTGAACGATTGACAACACAGGGAAATACATCATACCTGATATTTCTAGGATCGGTTGTACATTGGGACACACTACGAGTTAGTGCAGAATAAGGGGACAGTCTGAGATACATTCTTCAGGCTTTATGAATTTAATGAAACTACAATCAGTGGAGCTGTCATGGTGTTACTGTCCCACGTCTGATCAGAGCGGAGGCTCTACCTGTTCACTTTTTTTTTTTTAATCCGATCAACTTCCATTACTCCAGTGGTCCTTATGATTTTGTGTTTGACTGCAACTCCTCAAAGCCAGAGGAAGTCTAACTAAAGTAAACATTACTGCACTTTTATATATTGAATATGCACTCACTTTAATAGGAACACCTGTACACTTGCCATGAAGGCTATAGCAACTCTTTACAACCGTGGTGAGCAGAAAAGCATCTCAGCACGCACAAAACCTCGAACCTCGAGGTGCGTGGGCTACAACAGCAGACGACCACATTGGGTTCCACTCCTGTCAGTCAAGAACAGGAATCTGAGGCTATCACGGGCACAGACTCACCCAAACTGGACGGCATTCTGAGATGCTTTTCTGCTCACCGTGGTTGGAAAGAGTGATTATGTGAGTTACTATAGACTTCCTGTCAGCTCAGACCACTCTGGTTTACGCAAACTAAACTAAAAACCTTTAGTAAAGCACTGATAAATGACGCCCGATGAACAAGATTTTATGGAAAAATCATCCTCTAAAATATTTTATAATCATTAAGGGGTTTGAATTTTTGAATGAATTTTTTTTTTTGGTTGAATTAGTTAAATTAATTTCACTATTGGCTTAGGTGTTATTAAATGGTCCATGATAACCTAAAACTGCAACACAAACTGGGTGATATGTAACCAGCTAACCGTATAACCAACTCAGCTGTGAGGATGTAAGAAGCCATTTTTACCTCGTTTAGCTATTTCCAGGGCGGTTGCTTTCCCGATGCCGCTGTTGGCGCCTGTGATGATAAAAGACCTGCCGCTTACATCGACGTCCAGATCAGAAGCTACGAAATGTTTTGCAGCCGCTTCATAGCCACTCCTGGTACGAAAAAACATGAATTGGAAATTTAACATCACTGTTTCCACCTATAACTGGCCACAACTGCAATATTCCCTGGTAGATTAGTGAAGTACCTAGGATAAGAATTAATGGCCTCATGTGCTGCTCTTTATTTCCAATAGCGATCCTTAGTAGAACTCTATACAAGCTACAAAATCATGTTTCCTGTGTCCTATGTAGTGTTTACATTTGGAATTCATGTTCCTAGTACTTACGATGTGCATTTAGTCTTCTATATGACTTCTATACCGTGCATATGTATTTTCAGTTAGACTGCAGGTTGTATTATTTATACCTGTTTTTAAGCTATGGAGGTTAAAGTTAAACCAATTCAAACAACTCACTGACTCTCACATCTTTGCTTAAATGTGTTCATTTATGTATTATACGTGTTAATTTACTTCTATGCTTAACACAATACCATGCATATAAATATGTAAGTATTCACCCCACTTGAACTTTCCAGTATCACTACATAATATAAAAATACATTTTAAAAGCCTTGTGTTTAACTTTATTTATTTAAAATTCACATATCGTGTTTTAATAGTAAAAGAAGCAATCTTGTCAGAAGTGGGATTTGAACCCACGCCTCCATTCGGAGACCAGAATCCTCCATTAACCAGGGGGAAGCTCTGAACCTTGAGTCTGGCGCCTTAGACCACTCGGCCATCCTGACATATCAACACGTGAGACAGGAATTCACACTGGATGGGACGCTGGTCCATCGCAGCTGTAGAAGTTCAGCAGGTGAAAAAATATAAAATTTGTGAGAAATGTTGATGCATTTCTCAGTAAACTGGCAGACAATGTTTCTCTAGACTTCTGAATTCATTCTGCTGCTACCATCATGAGTTACATCATCAACAAAGATTAATGAGTCTGTTCCAGAAGCAGCCATGCAAGCCCAAGCCATGACACTACCTCCACCATACTTGACCGATGAGCTCGTATGTTTTAGATCATGAACAGATCCTTTCTTTCTCCACACTTTGGCCTTTCCATCACTTTGGTAGATGTTAATCTCTGTTCCAGAACTTTTGTGGATCATCTCTGTATTTCTGTGTGAATTCCAATCTGGACTTCTGATTCTTACTGCTGATGAGTGATTTGCATCTTGTGTTATGGCCTCTATATTTCTGCTCTTGAAGGCTTTTTCGAATAGTGGATTCTGATATCTTCACTCCTGCCCTGTGGAGGTTGTTCGTGATGTCACTGACTGTTGTTTTTGTGTTTTTCTTCACAGCTCTCACCACATTTCTGTCATCAACTGCTGTTTTTTTCCTTTGGCCGACCTGTTCGATGTCTGGTTGTTGGTACACCAGCAGTTTCTTTCTTTTTCAGGACTTTCCAAATTGTCGTAGTGGCTATGCCCAATGCTTTGATAGATTATCCCTCTTTTCTCAGCTTCAAAATGGCTTGCTTTTCTCCCATCGACAGCTCTCTGGTCTACATGTTGGTTTGTCCTTTTTAACAACAAATGCAGTCTTCACAGGTGAAACCCAGGGCTCAAACAAAGAGTAGACATTCAGAGCTATTAATTGTTTAAACAGTCAGTCTAACAGGGCTCACCTGGGCACCAAGAAACACCTGTCAGTCACATGTTCCAATATTTTTGACCACTTGGAGAATGGGTGGGTTCAAACAAAAGGTGCCATGTTCTAAGTTGTTTAACACATCTAGATGTAAATATCAGGCAATGAAATCTGAAATTTTGATCTAGTTTCACATAAATCCTTTGATCTCAAACCCAAACGTCTTCATTTATAGCAAAAACAAAAGAATTGGCCTTGCTGTTCCAATACTTTCAGAAGGGACTGTATATAAGCATTCACAGCACTTTCCCATTTTGGATGTCATCAACTTAATACATAGATATGAAAATACAGCTTTACATTAAATACATTAAAATTTGTGTTTTGACTTTATTTAATATGCACAAGTAGGTTTTTTATTTAAAAGGAATTTAAACTTTCATGTCAGAAGTGGGATTTGAACCCACACCTCCACATGGAGACCAGAACCCTCCTGTAACCAGGGGAAGGTCTGAACCTTGAGTCTGGCGCCTTAGACTGCTCAGCCATCCTGATACCTGACAAAAAGCATCCTTTTTGTCCACCTCCTGAACTGAAATGTTGACGTGAGCTGCTTTTCTGTCCACCACGCTTGTAAAGAGTGCTTATTTGAGTTACTATAGACTTTCTGTCAGCTCCGACCAGTCTGCTCATTCTCCTCTGATCTCTCTCATCAACAAGGTGTTTCAGTCTGCAGATCCTCCACACACCATTGTTTTTCGCACCATTCCGTGTAAACTCTAGAGACTGCTGTGTGTGAAAATCCCAGGCGATCAGCAATTTATGAAATACTCAAACCAGATCATCTGGCACCAACAACCATGTCACAGTTGGTTAAAGTCACAGAGATCACACCACTTTTCTCCATTCTGATGTTTGATGAGAACATTAACTGAAGCTCTTTCCCTGTATCTGCGTGAGTTTATGCACTGTGATTGGATAACTGCATAAATGAGCAGGTGTACAGGTGTTCTAGTTAAAGTGCACTGTGTCACTTCCGTCCTTTTCTGTCCACAATGTCAATTATTATTATTATTATGTGCTGTAACTCTTTCAGGTCAGTAGGTCTGCTGTTTTGGCGACACGGCGATGCAGTGTCAGGATGGCCGAGCGGTCTAAGGCGCCAGACTCAAGGTTCAGTCCTTCCCCTGGTTACAGGAGGATTCTGGTCTCCGAATGGAGGCGTGGGTTCGAATCCCACTTCTGACATAACCTTTTTTTTTTTTTTTTATATTCTTATAAAAACACAAGTTGTGAATTTTAAACTAAACCAAGCCAACACCAGGACTTTTTTCCTGTATGTACTAAATTGAAGATTGGTCATGTATAAGTGCAGTGAAGACTTCAGTAGCTCAGAATATAACGTGTGTTAGTAATCTAAACAGATTTTTTAAAATCCGGATTGGAGTAAGTGTAACTAAAGTTCCGTTTTAACACTAAATTGACTTAAATATGAGCTCAGTAAGGCGTCATTTTCCACAGTTTCCCAGTTATACTACAGTAAATACACAGTAACAGACATCACTGTTTACATGTGTACATCCACACTGCCTCTGATGAGATTATAATCTCTCCTACCTGGTGTATTCTTGCAGACCTTTCACAAACCAAACCGCGTTTCTGTAGAAAGACATTCTGGCTTCTTCTGATATAACTGATATAACACACACACACACACACACACGCCTTATCTACCGTTTCATAAGCATGACCATAACACACAGCACGTGGTGTAGATCTATAGCTCAAAGACAAGCCCTATCTACAGTAGCGCATGACCTGAAAATTAGCTCAGATGGAACGGAAACGCTGCTATTACACAAACAGTCGCGCTGGATAACTTCCGGAAATAGCGCTCACCCACCGCTGTTCGAGCTGCAGTGTCGACTCCGAGTTGACTCCTGGCTATAGACGTTGAATCTCGATAGAAAAAAACTGTCAGATGTTTGTAAGAAGATGAAAGAATCAATTCCTCTCTCACTTTACACCAGGGTCAAATTGTCTGAATCTATATCAGAGCGTGGAATCGACTCTAAAGGTTTGGATTCGAGTCTAAATCTTTGGAATCGACTCTCAAGCCTTGCATTCGACTCTGAAGCTTTTGAGTGGATATCTAATTCTTAAACCTTCACAGACCCCAAAACTTTCCATAATATGAAAGGAAGGGATTTCCTAAAATAGAAGCATTTGTCTGCACCCTGGTCTAAAGTCTTCTCCACCACTAAAATTAGCCTAATACGTTGCACAAGTTGTCTAATTGTCCGTTATAAACAGATCTAAAATCTGCTCTGTTAGCCCAGAACAGCAATCTGAGGAATCCTCTACTGTTGTAGCCCATCTGCTTCAAGGTTTTGTGCGTTCTGAGATGCTTTTCTGCTCACCACGGTTGTACAGAGTGGTCATTCGAGTTAGCATAGGCTTCCGGTCAGCTTGAACCGGTGTGACCAGTCTCCTGATTTTCGCACCATGTATGTGTGTGTGTGTGTGTGTTGAAGCTCTTGACCTATATATTTTATGCATTGTGCTGCTGACACATGATTGGCTGGCTGGATGGATAAATTGCATATATGTGCATGTGTGTAGTGATGATTGAGTGTATGTGCAACCTATTAGGTATTACTTTTGAAGAAGGCTTTGTCCAGGCTGAAAAATTCTTATTAACATCACATCTGGGAGCAAGAAAAACTAGATTAGTAGAAGTGCTGTAACTGGCCATCAGTCTTGTTTACAGTCTCTCCTCAGGTTTACACACAGTGATGAGTGCCCTCTACAGGCGCCATGCCGCATTGCAACGGTTTTAAAGATGAACTAATATAAAAGTTGAGCGTTTCAGTGTTGTAATCATTCAGCAGGAAGAGTGTCCACTTTCCTCAGTTTTGTTGTGTGTTTTCAGAGGGCTGTGGCAAAACAGAGTAAATAAACTAGCCAGGAACGTTTAGCCAACTCCACAGGCGGTAACACGGCTAACAAGAAAATCATAAAACTGAAATTTATAACAATAAACTTAGCGTATATCGATGGACAGAAAGCAGGAAAACAGCACAGCTAGTAAAACGTACAGACTGATACATTGTTAGCATTGACGTTAGCCTCGTTTTCACCCAGCTAATGTAAAAACTGCTATAGTTACTATAGTTACTTCTCCTCGAAGTGCTTGGCTAGCTGAGCTTTTCATTTATTCAGCTGTTTTTACCTGATAATGATCAATAGTGACTGTTTTTAGGCACGTGTAAGCGATTATTAAGTTATTGTTACAGTCATAAGCGCTCTGTGTGAGGTGCTTTTGCAGTGTCAGGATGGCCGAGCGGTCTAAGGCGCCAGACTCAAGGTTCAGTCCTTCCTCTGGTTACAGGAGGATTCTGGTCTCCGAATGGAGGCGTGGGTTCGAATCCCACTTCTG
Organism: Pangasius sanitwongsei; assembly: GCA_037576675.1. Lineage (NCBI taxonomy): Eukaryota > Metazoa > Chordata > Actinopteri > Siluriformes > Pangasiidae > Pangasius > Pangasius sanitwongsei. The sequence goes on from CM075007.1 coordinate 1,147,486, forward strand.
ACATGACCTTTTATTATTAATAAAATAAACCTACTCATGAATATTGAATAAATAAAATTAAAACAAGGCTTGTTAAAAAAAAATTTTGTACAATGGGCCAAATTACACTACTTAAAAATAAACCATTTCCTGCTGTGAATGAGGAAATCAAGAAACAAAAACACATATGACTATTCTTCTTCTTTATTATTATTGTTGTTGTTGTTGTTGTTGTTGATGATGATGAAATAATGGGGTATATCTACATACAGCACCTAAGATTTCTACTGGTTTTCACTGCGTTTTAATTTATGGTCTATATTTATAGAAGCATGAAAAGCATTGTTCTTAATGGCTCTGAGATTTTATTTGTTTTATTATCAAATTTCACTGATGGTAATCAGGGACCCATTAATACTACTACTACGACTAATAATAATAATAATAATAATAATAATTATAACTATTATTATTAGTAGTAGTAGTAGTAGTAGTAGCGGTGGTGGTGGTGGTGGTGTAATTGCAAAAAAAGAAATCAAAGGGGATTCAGATAATGGGGTATAGATCTATTTAAATATTTCTCACGCTGCTTAAAAACCATTAGAGATTTCTACTGGTATCTACTGATTTCTACCCAGTGGGTGTTTACATTGTTTCAGGTCATCTGTAATGCTCGTTTAACGGGAGCACTTTTTAATGGAATGTTTTGCTCCTGATGTTTTGCTCCTGATTCATGTAATGATTTTTTATTTATTTTTATTTTTTGGTTTATTTTTAGGTCCAGGAAACTGTAAGCGTAGAGAACTAGGAATACATCACACAACCAGCTTTGTGCTGAAGATATTTTGAAATCATTTGATGCTAAAACGAACTGTTGGCTAAATGAAACTCTTACAAACAGATTAGGTCTGTAACTACTGATTATTTTGGTTTTTGAATATTATATGAGAATAAGAAAGGTTCAAGACTTAATTCGTGGTAATGATTTAATAAAAGAAAACCAGCAGGAGAATACAAATCCTTTGAAAGACTGTTCTGTGGGACGTCATCTTATTAAAGGTACATGAAGTGTAAAATGTAGATCTGCTTCTCCCCTCCTAACCACCAGGGCGGTGAGAATCATCTGGATATCTTCTTGTGCACACGCACATACGTTCAACAAATCTGTCATATGACGGTATACTGGCCATTGTTTTGCTTTCTTCTTCTTGCCTTCTTTCAAACTGTCTGCAAGCTAACAGCATGTGACGACAGGTAGCTTATCTTTCGAAGCTGTTGACTGACTCCTATCATCTCCTGTCATCTCTTCAAGGGTGCTGTGAGTGTATTTCATACTTTTTGGAGTCCATTTGGAACAATGTGGCTAATAATCTGTTTGAAGCTAGATCCATTGAGAGTGCTACCCACCATTACGTTATTGTGCTTGCCAATGGAATTTGTGCAGGTTTTACAGAGAACGTGAGGATCACTAACTGCAGCTGCAACAGTTAACACCTTCTGGCCTGATGGAATTAAAGGAATTTCAGAAGAGTGTTATCAGCCTATGCCTAAACCTCAAATACCACAGACAGAGACACAGGGAGGGGCATGAGCTCTAGCTCGTTGGAATTTTGCGAGGCTTTTCTTGTGAACGAGGAAGTGGTCCATGAGACCAATGGTGGTTGGAATGCCTTGGCAGCTTCATCTGTATATAGATCTCCAAAAGATGTGGTACCTTTGGTCAAGTTACCTATGTCTTTTGGTTTGGCCCATCAGAGTGAAGGGCAGGTGGGGGACTGCAACTCATCAGTCCAAGAAACACTACCGAATGCAAGAACCCCTAGTTCACTGACCTTGTTTCTCAGGTGGAAACAGTTTGGCACCCCATCATCTGGATCCACTGCGGTGCCCAGTTCCTAGACTAGTAGCCATCCTTCAGGGACTGCTACACAACTAGATCCCATCCTTGCTAAAGGTGTACATGGTGTCCATTGTAACGTGTGACAGCACTGTGGATGCCGTCTCACTGGAGGCCTGGCATGTGCTGGAGTCCCTTAACATTTCCCCTTATCAGCACATGCTGGGTGTCAAACTGAAATGGGTCTCTCTAAAGAATGCCTGTTTGCTAGCGATCACTTTCAGGGAGAACTACATATATGCCTTGGTGGCCAGACTCCAGTGTGGTTGTGCCCGATGATTCTGCCCAAAGTCACATCAATTACTTTACTGATTGACCTTTCAGCATTCCATTGGAGTGAACATGCAGAACATTCCTTGTTATAGCCAGTACATATCCTACTAGGACTGGGCAATGTCTGAACAAAGCTCACTGGGTCTCACTGTGCATGTTCTTCAGGTTCTTCATCTCTACATGGTAGTGTGTGTGGTGCTCAGGTGTTGCTGTGTTAAATGCTGCATGCATATGGTTCCTTTTGCTTGCATGTTTTTTAATTACATAATACTTTTCCTATATTCTAGTGGTTTCTTGACATTATCTAATTACCAAATGCCAATGACTTACAAAATTAAAGCTAGTATTGTCTTGCAAAGTAGTTCGGTCCATCAAACAGCTTTACAGACAGCAGATTATAAAAAGAAAGGTATGTGGAAAGGGTATTGTGTTACCGTGGTAGAGGATGTTTGCACATAGGGTAGGTTGTGGGACCCCAAACGTAATTTTCAATTGGAGTACGCGGGAACAATAATCCAAAATATGCTAAACAACTTTTTTCATAATAAAAACAGCAGATGAGCCAATTGACATTTGCACAGGGATTTTGAACTCTTCGATATTAACTGACACTCTCTGGAAGGGGTTTGTCCGGATATCTCTGAAGTAGAGGTGTGTGTATTTTTTATGTCAATCCTTGAAACACTGTCAGTTATATTGACTTGGTTGATTCTGAAGCCCTTGATAGAGTATAAGCATTTCCCACTCCAGCCACCTGTTGTTATATATTAAACAGTATACAGTATATTGTCAATATACAGCCTTCTTGACCTGTATTCATCTACATACTCCACATATAGACCTAAACATTACAGACATACACATATATACATTACAGACATACAGAAGAGTGGCCGACTAAAACCAGCATGAAGTGTTTTAAGCCAACATGAGTCAAAAGAACTCATGTTTTTAAACGCAAGATTTAAAAAAAATATTTTTTTTAATGCATGGCATTTTTTCTACGAATACACAGTATTCAGTCAAATGCAGACAGAAAAAACGAGAAAGTAGTTTCATTAAAAATTTCAAGGCTTCCCCAAGTTATTAAAAGAAGACAATAGCATCCAAGGATAAACTTCATAAGAATTTTGGTAAGTAAAATTGTACATTGGTAAGTAACTGAGCAGCATTTAACGACTTTTTATTATTATTATGTCCTAATTTCTCCTGGCAGCTCTTCTGATTTGGAGTCGGGCGCACTTAGGACACGCTTCATCTCGGAAACACGAAGTGTGGAAACAAGCTCTACACTCTAGAGAGAGAGAAGGAGAGACAAATCATGAGTTTCTGAACATTTAAATTAGTAGTTTTGTTAAAAAATTTTCCCACTTATCTGTAATACGGTCACTGAGCACTTTATTAGGAACACTAGTACACCTATTTATTCATGCAATTATCTAATCAGCCAATCATATGGCAGCAATGCAATGCATAAAATCATACACATACGGGCCGGCAGCTTTAGGTAATGTTCACATCAACCATCAGAATGGGGAAAAATGTGATCTCAGTGCTTCTGACCCTGGCATGATTGTTGGTGCCAGATGGGCTGGTTTGAGTATTTCTATAAGTGCTGATCTCCGGGGATTTTCAATTCAATTTTATTTGTATAGTGCTTTTAACAACAGACATTGTCACAAAGCAGCTTTATAGATATATATATATATATATATATAGAGGATATAAACTCTAAATTTATTCCTAATGAGCAAGCCAGAGTTGACAGTGGTGAGGAAAAACTCCCTGAGACGATATGAGGAAGAAACCTTGAGAGGAACCAGACTCAGAAGGGAACACATCCTCGTCTGGGTGATAACGGATAGTGCAATTATAAATAATTCCCTTCTACAACTCTGTACTACGAGGTCAAACTTGCAATTGTGTAACCAGGAAATTCATCATAGTTTTCACATGAAGTCTATTTTGTTGAAGTTATCAGCTGTTCACTGATGGAGACTTGAGTGCAAAACTGTTCATATCAATTGCAGTCCAAAGCCATCTTCATGGTTATTAAATGGTACCATCCACAGTAATCTCATTGATCTTTAGGCTGTCCATGTGGGGCAATCCTCAGCAGCAGCGAGTGATTTCCAATTGATGAGAACTCCAACCAGAAGTAGGGCATCAGGATGGATCAGGCAGGTCCGGAGAGCAGAAGGGGTCAGGATCACTGGTATCTCAGAAGTAGCATGTGTAGGGGATTTTCACTCACAACAGTCTCTACAGTTTACACAGAATGGTCCAATAAAGAAAAAACATCCAGCAAGTGGCAGTTCTGAGAATGAAAACGCCTTGTTGATAACAACTCTGTACAATTGTGGTGAACAGAAAAGCAATTCCGAATGCACAACATGTCGAACCTTGAAGTGGATGGGCTACAACAACAGAAGACCAGGTCAGGTTCCAGGCTCACTAAAACTGGACAATTGAAGACTAGAAAAAGTGGCCTGGTCTGATTAATCTTGATTTCTGCTGAGGAACACAGATGGTAGGGTCAGAATTTGGCACCAACAGCATGAATCCATGGACCCAACCTGCCTTGTGTCAACAGTCCAGGCTGGTGGAGGTAATGTAATGGCGTGGGGAGTGCAGACTTTGGGCCCGTTAATACCCATCAATCATCGCTTGAATGCCACAGCCTATTTAAGTATTGTTGCTGACTATGTGCATCCCTTCATGGCCACAATTTACCATCTTCTACTGGCTACTTCCAGCATGATAATGCACCATGACACAAAGCAAAAGTCGACTCAAACTGGTTTCATGAACATGACCATGAGTTCAGTGTTCTGCAGTCACCGGATCCGAATCAAGTAGAACACCTTTGGGACGTAGTAGAACGGGAGATTCACAGCATGAACGGGCACCTGAAAAATCTCCAGGAATTGCGTGATGTAATCATGTCAACATGGACCAGAATCAAAGGAATGTTTCCAACATCTTGTGGGATCCATGCTATGACGAATTGAGGCTGTTCGAAACAGCAAAGGGAGGTCCTACCCAGTATCAGTATAGTGTCCCTAATAAAGTGAATGTTTGTGTATCGCACAAGACAAGCTTGCACCAGAGCTACAAAACTAACATGGCAAAAAAAAAAAAGAAATCATTTCAGCAGCAGGTACAGTGAGACTGGTGAGTACTGAATAAAGGGCTTGAATAATTATCTTGTTTATGAGAAGTTTCTGTTTTTAAGTAATACATTTGCAAACTTTTCTAATTTTCGTGTTGCCATTATGTCACTGTGGGTAGATTGATGGCAATAAACTCAATTTAATCCATTTTAAGCAAAATATATAGTGTGTGCAAAAACTGAAGGGTCTGAATCCTTTCCAAACCCACTGTATACTGATTACAGCTAATTGCAACTAACTGCACCTGTGCTAAAACTTTAGCATTAGCAACAGTCACTAGCATGCTAGTTAAAGATTAGTAGCTGTGTAACCACTGCTGCGTGGTCTAAGCTGCCAGGCTAAAAGTTTAAACCTTCCCATATAAAGGAGGATTATGATGTCTAAATGAAGAGTGTGGGTTTAAATCCAACTTCTGACATGAAACTGGTTTATATTTTGTGTAATAACTGGCTGCTTTTCTAACTAACTATTTTCATTAGCTGTCACGTAGAGGTGAAGTAGTTGGCTATGTAAAAAAAAAATCAACTTTAGTATATCAAATTAAACTTACTTGAGTGACTATCATCCTCAAGAGGGAGCTATATCAACCCTTTGAATGGTCATTCATCATTCCCCATAGAAGGTATCAGCATGTATTGTCTGAGATTTGCAACAGGAAGTGTTAAAAACACTGTTGATGACTTTGATATATGGCCCACACTAGTTCCTGGAAGAAACTACCCTTGCAGTCCAGAACATACAGAAATAGAATGGTGGTTCTTTTACTGAGTGGAGAACATCTCGGTCAATCAGGTTCGCAAGAACAGCCAGAGAATGAGCGTAACGTAGTGTGGACCTTTTATAGGCAACACACATGATGTCACGGCCACAAACTTTGCTATTAGTACTCGGCTAGGAAATGAGTCCGAGGGAAAACTCCAGCTAATTCCGAAGGATACTTCCAGGGTGGCACTCCACTTAGTCATAGAACCCATCCATCCATCTACTCTCTGTACAGCTTATACAGACCCTGTACACAGGGTCGTTGCGGAGCCTATCCCGGGGAACTTGGGGCATAAGGTAGGGGACATCCTGGAAGGGGTGACAACCGATCGCAGGGCACAATCGCACACTACGGACAATTTGGAAATGCCGATCAGCCTAAAATGCATGTCTTTGTACTGGGGGAGGAACCTGGAGTACCCGGAGGAAACCCCCAGAGCACGGGGAGAACATGCAAACTCCGTGCACACATGGCAGAGAAAGCATTCGAGCCCCCAACCCTGGAGGTGCAAGGCAACAACTATGCCACCATCATAGAATCATAGGTTCATTATGCTTTTTATTACACCTCAGCATTTTCTCTTTATCACCACTATAAGGGGAATTCACCTTGGCAGCGTGTGCAGATGTCTGTTTGGAAGGGGAAGAGCACATCCTTTCCTCGGCAGAACTCACAGATAAAGCCTTTTGCCTGGCACAGCTAGAGAGAGAGAGAGAGAGAAAGAGAGAGAATGATAAAAATTACAGCAGTATATTGAACCAGAGCATCAGGGGACCTTTGAAACAAGAATATGTTTGGTTTCCCAAATCAAGCATGCCTTTTGTTTAACACTAGTGTTCAATCTCAAAAATTCAGAACTCAGGCTAAGAATAACTTAAAACGTTCAAAACTGTCACAGATTCCCCCTTCGCTCAAGGGTCCGCTTTCTGTTTTGGTCCTGTCTCAACCCATTTGCTTATTGCACGATTGTGTGCACCTATTTAGGATTAGGTCCTGATTAGTTTGCTTATTAGTATCGTCTTGTGTCTTTGTTTCTTTGTGAAATTTTGTTATTTACAAATGTGCATTTTGGAGCCATTGTTACCCACGTTTCCTTGTTCCTTGTTTTCTATTTCTGTGTTCCTAATTATACTTCCTGGTTTTGACCCATGCATGTTTTCATGTTTATATGAATATGTATTACTCTTGTTTGTACTGTCTGCCTGTGAATTAAGCCCCACCTGAATTACCACAACCATTTCTGGAAATACCCTAATAAACACCATGCTGTGTACACACAGTTGCATCCTGTCTCAACTCACTGCATGTTATAACTACTTTCATACTTTCAACTAGTTACATAATTGTAACCCTATCTGAGTTTGATATACACCTCACAAGCCTCCACGTGGTTTGTCGCAGAACGCATCACTGCCTTTGCCGTGGTAAAAAGTTGACCCCTTTTGATCTTGACGAGGTCATCCATGGCAAAAAGGTGGAGCTCCTCGCTCAGGTGGGATGGAAGCTGCTGGAACTCCTCCAGGACCCTGCATATATAAAGAATGAAGTAGCACATGAGAGTCAGAGGCAGAGGGATGTCATTACTTTATTTATGGCTATTCTAATCTGTAGCACGATTCAGGCTGCAGGTAGACACGGTAGTCAAAAACAAATCAGAAAATTCCTTAAAAAAAAAAAAGGACTGGGAATTAGGGGTAGGAGTGGGAAAACTAAAAAAAAGTTTGAAAACTGGAAGACTTGGAGCAGGAAACTAGAAACAGCAGACTGGAGGGGACACACTGATCTGGGGTGGCAGAGGCTGCAGTACTGCTAGGAAAAGACAGCATGGGGGAACGGAGACAGGGCAGGGACATAGAGATAAGCCTGGAATACACACAAAAGCAGCAGCATAGTCTGAAACAGGACTAGAGCAGGATCAGTGATGATGACCGAGAGACAGACGCTAGTCTGTCAAGGCCTGAAACTGGATCAGGGACAGTTACATCATCTGAGCCAGGAGTAAAGATTGAGCCAGCCCAGGGACTGGAGCTATTACTGAACTGTAAGCCACTGGGGATGGATATGGAATTTGTCAAAATATGGTTTGACATGCAGGCTGGTGGTGGAGCAGGGGTCTTAGAGGCCATACATTAGATCAGGATATGTAATGACTACTATTAATTAGTGATGCATCTTTCCGCTGTTGCTGTAAGTCTAGCATTTTCAGTGGAAGCCTAATCTGACTCACTAGATCTGGATAAATGTATAACTGTTTATGCTGCTCAACAAATCATAACTGATAACAAGCATCAGCTCGCCAATACACACAATAGTCAGAGACAAATCCATACATATAATCCAGAACTTAAAGCTTAAACACTAAAACACAAAGGGCTTAAAAGTAGGATCTGGAAATGTACAAGGCTTTGCAATAACACAAGACAATATGTGGGTCAGTCTACAGAAGTGCTGATAACCAAGATCAATCAAAGCCATGTGACATGAAATTGAGTGTTTTCGGAATATATTTGTCAGAGTATATGATGCCCTAACCACAAGCTTAGCAGCTTGTCACTGACTTGGAAACTTCGACAGTACAATGGGATTTACTCATTTAAATTTGCTTCATTTTTAACCATATGGCCAACTTTACCCTTCAGATAGTCTGCATGCTCTTAGCAGCTTCTTAATGGAGATCAGCTGCTCCTGGATCTCCTGGAAGAGAAGAATGCAATTGTCAAACATGAGACAAGGCTTTAGAGCTTTATTAATAATATCCTGTAACATAACAATGAAAGGACTCTTAATATTAAGAAAAATATTTTTTAAATGAACAGGAAGGAAAAATCAGTCATTAAAATGTTAGAGCTTTCCTCTGCCTTTCACTCATCTCTGTATAAAGGCCAAGAAAATCAGGTAATTTACAAACAGGATATGCAGGGCAAATCCAGAATCACAAAAACGAGAGGGACAAACCAGATCAAAAACCAGAATAGCAAACACAGAATTAAGCAGCATTTGTTACATTTTAGACACAGTCATAGTCATGAATAGAGTGAAACAGTTGCTACATCAGTACTTCAGTATTTCAAACAATTTGATTCTTTACCCCTTTATTTGCCCTCTTTATACACATGCTGACTTTTCCACCTTTAAAATCTCTTTTATGCATTTTCCTTCTTTCTTGTAGAAATTCATTAGAATTACTTATGTGTGTGTCATTTGGATTTAGTTATGTGGCAATTCAAAGGTAAAAAAATTGACCTTGAATTTCTGCAGCTCCTTGGCCTGGGAGTACAGGTTCTTAGCTACATCGGTGATTTTAAACAGTGGCTTTTCCCAAATGGACTCCAATAGCTGCTTGGAAAACTGGCACACTGGGTAACGTCCAAAATCCCAGTGGCTCAAAACACGTGCTGGGATTATGGCTTCGCCACAGCCATGGCAACCATCGCAAAAATACTTGCCCAGGTAGTCACAGTATCGCAACCTCTTCATGTACCCTAGAGGACAAATGTGAGAATAGAACAGGAACACATCTGAAATAGACTTGTCTATAGCCAGGTTTCCATCCAAGTACTTTTTTTTTTGGAAAAATGTTTAAGCAATTTGAAATGCTTGCCACTGTAGTCCACTGTAGTTGAAATGCCATTTAACTGCAATATTATCCATATATTGACAAAATTTTTTGTGAAATGTTGCAAGGAACTATACTGGAACTTTTTTAACAGAAAAAAAAACACTGAAATTGTGCATAAATGTTGTGTCATGTGGCATTATCTATCAGAAGCTTCTGCTACAACAAACCAATAAAACACACCAGCTGGAAAAGTGGGATGCCTGAGCCACATACATTGAGAAATTGTGCCCATGAGCATGGACTCGTATGCATCAGCCCGTCTCATGAGTAGTGGGCCTCTGACTCCATAGTGAGACACCTAGGACAGGATGCAAGATGGAAGTCCACCAGACAAATAGATGTTGCCTGTTGTGTTTGGCACAATCCATGCTTCCGGACATGTGCAGTCAACCCTGTAAAGACTACCTTATGTACCAGGGTCACTCTTTAGGCTTGTGGCCAAAGCAGCACTGGAAAGAAGAACACAGGTTTCAGACTCAGAAACCAGAACAGCTGATTGGATCAGCCAGATGCACCCTCAATATGCCATAACCTGGTTCATCAGCTAGGCGCACATATAAGTTTCACTGGCCTTGCATCAGACTAGTGGATTCTGATGACTATGCAGCAGGGATATAAATTTCAATTCTACCATTTGGTCAGCCTTTGGGGCTCAGGCCCAATCAAGTGGCAGTTCGATAAATTTATTTTCCTCTGGACAGAGGCACAGTCAGAAGGGTAGTTCCCATAGTCAGATCAATTTGTTCAACTTCATGTGTTTCTCAGTTCAGAAGAAGAACATTAGTGCTTGTCTGATTCTTTAAAGCTCCCTTTCATGAATGTAAGGCTATAAGATGTTGTTTATGCTGTGCACCCACTGACAGGGTCACATCAGTGAGCCTGTGCAATCAATGGCTGTTTCTTGCCATCAACACTCTGGAACCCAGTTTTTTGGAGTTGACTCTCAAGGACAGGCATTCCAATTCAATGTCTTACCCTCTGGCCTCTCTCTACATCTGAGGGTGCTCACAGAATGCATGCAAGCAGCCCTGTCATCTTTCATCTTTGATGTCATAAGGGTACTGCCATTCTTGGGCAATGAGTCTCCGCATCATGCTACTCAGGCTCAAGGTGAACTTGGTAAAATCCTTAGCACCAAAACAGACCAAATGATTAATAGCAGTGAAGCTAGATTCATTGGGAATGCCAGCCAGTTTTAAAGTCCCAATGTGTGGCTGATATTGTCATACTTGCCAGTCAATTTAGGTAGGCTGGCTGGTTCCAGCTACTGCTAAGAATGCTTAGACTGTTAGAATTAAGGAAGTGAGTTCAACCTGAAGTTCTTACTGTGTTGAGACACATCCTGATCTGTTCCAACAACACAGTGATGATCAAGTACATAAATCACCAGAGTGACACTTGCCAACTAGGTCAGCACAGTGGTGCAGTGGACATCTTGTCGAGGCAGAGCTTACTCCAAGGAGAGTAATGTTTGCACCCACAGGTGGTGCAACAGATCTGAGAAATTTGTCCAGGCACAGTCCGACCTCTTTGCCAATGCTGAGTCGATTCCCCATTGCATGTGCTTCTCCCTAGTGTCCCTCTGGGACAAGACGCAGTAGCCCACAATTGACCTTATGACCTACTGCATATGTTCCCACATCCTTCATTGATTCTGCCCATGATACACAGTATTCAGCAATGGAACCACGAGGTTCTGTTAAAATCCCCCAAAAGTGCCAGCGAGACCCTGGCTTCCACTCCTGGTCTAGTGACTGAGACACCCTGGGAAATCCCTCGTGGGCAGGCTTATTGTCATAGACAAAAGAAAAGGTGTGGCAGTGCCTCCAGACTATGTGTGCCATGGGTTTGGCTCCTTGGTGCAGTGGGCAGACTGAGGATTATGTCATAGCAATTCAGGGAATGATCCTGAATGCTAGAACTCTAGTATGAGGGCTGGCTATGTATGCTGGGTGCTCTTAGGCTCATAACAGCATTTTTGATAGGAGCTAGCCACCCTCCATCTGCCACACTCCTTAACAGTCAGGCATGGGATCTCACCCTTGTGTTGATGTCTGTTAAAATCTCTTCATATGGACACATACAATATGCTGGTTTGGAATAGGCACCATTATAGACAGCCCTTTGTGCTGGCAATTACGGCAGCAAAAGTGGGATAAACATGTCCTGCAGGCACTGCAGAGGGTTCTGGAATGAACCTTGAGGCCAAAACCCAAGGTTCCTGCCTAAGGTTATATATCTTATGAACCAAGCGATTGACCTCACAGTACTCTGCTAAGGTCAATACACAGTACATTTAGTAGATGCCTTAGTATTTGAGCCGCATGGCAGATATTAGTTCATCTAATCATTCATTCATCTTTTAATATGCCAAGATACAGGGTCCTGTCTAAGCTGTTTGACCCACTGAGTGACATGTCATCACTATGGCCTAAGAAATGGGCTAGAAGCCCAATCCTACTGTGATGTGCCATTCTACAAGGAGTGTTTCCAAACTACACATAGGTGTGCCACTCCAGGAGTTCTGCACTTCAAGTACCTGGGTGTCACTGTGTACATTTCCAGGTTCTACATGGTCAGCATCGCCCCTCCTAGTTGATTATGGCGATCATATCCTAGCAAACTTCCAGTCAGTCCTAGGGTGAGTCAGTAAAAGTTTGTCAGCTGTTTAAACACTGCCCCTAGTGGTTAGGAGAGGTGAAATAGCATGCTAGCTATGTATGTAACTACAGTTATGTGAACATAGGATAACCGCCAAGTTCTCTGTCACTCGGAACCATCATGGAAGCCAGTGGCAACTCACTGAGAAGGTTCCAGGGACAGAAGGCCACTGATTATTTGCGATAAGGTCTCAACATGGGTCTGCACAAGCACAAGATGACATCCAGGCTGAATGGTTGAAGCAGGAAAGTTTGTGATAACATTTATTAGCATTTATTATAGACCAGATTTATTAACATTATCAATAGACTGAACCATGGCAAATCCATGGTTTTATAACCCATGGTTATATAAACCCATGGTTGTATTTAATAAAAAATTTAATTAAAGTAAGCTACATCACATGAAACTAGAGTAAAAATATACTGGAGACCATTTTGTTCCTGGAAAACAAACATTTTTTGCACAATTTATTTGGCCAATAAATGCTGTAAATGGAACATCAGCCATTTTAAACAAAATGCCAGTTGGTAAACCAGATAAAATCCAGATAAAATCCACCAACACTTTTTGATATTTTATTTAAGTTTCATATTATTTTATTTGAGTGCTTACAGTGACAGATGGACCTGTGACCATATATCAGTTTTAACATTGAGAAATTGTGATCAGCAAGTTGGTTAATAAATGGAGAAGTGTACTGAAATAAAGTGCAAAGTAAGTGAGCTATTTTATCTTCATCATTTATCTAACACAAGAGTTTGTGATACAACCAAAATGGACTTACGTGGTTCGATTTCTGTCCCACAGCCCGCACAAAGGAACTGCTGAGAGGCAATGACTTCACTGCGCCTGTGCAATATGAAATGAAATGAAATGAAATAAAATAAAATGGTCAACTAAAAAGGTACTCAAAGCATAAAGTCAGCACAAACAAAAATGTATCGAATTCTTTAAACATGACAGTATTCGCAATAATTATAGTGTAATCCCTAGTAATTTGTGATATAATTACGTCCTTCTTGGAAATCCTTCTCGCTCAATAGGAAAACAGATAGAACTTTTAAGGAATACATTTAGAAATGCAAGGGAACTCCTGATCTTGTTTTGATTAAGTGTTGTATAGAAGATTTTCTGATGCTAATAAATAAAAAAAGTAAAAAAAAAATTAAATTAGACTGTACTGTGCACACAATCAGGGAATGTATGAAACCACTAACTCACACCTTGCAAAAAATAATCCACATGTCCATGTTACATACAGATAGAACCATTATTGTATAGAATTTATAAGAAAATATTTTTTTATATGCAGTGATTTCTGAATCACCTCTGTGTCGGATTCACACTGGATATTATCTGAAATTGGGGTGGAGTCCACATCAGTGTCCCCCTCATTCGGCTTTTCTGACGGATCTCGTCACTCAAGCTGGCTTCGCCTCCTGGTGCCATGGAGACAGTAGCCAGGGGAAACTGTACGCAAAATAACGTTAGTTGTCAGCACATTGGACTTCAGTGGTCTCAGACCGCTACTAAAAATGATCTTTTAATTCAAAGCAACTACTTCATAACAGAAGCATTAAAAATCTTGTTATTCTTTACATAATGGGCCGAAACCATGTGTTCTTATTGATTAAAAGCAGTAGTGACGATAAAGTACATGAAGTGTATCCGTCATTAGCTTCAAAACGTGAAGAAAAAGATAATTAGTGAGATTTCTACTTCATACGAGGAGCTCTGACACAGCTAAACAATGGATTTGTTTCCATTTTATATTATTATTTTACTGAATAAAAAAGATCTGCTAAGTAGAATATTGTGTTAATGTGGTTGTGTTAGTGTGGTTGTGTTAGTGTGGTTGTTCTTTAAAAAGAATAAAAATGTAACTGTTTTTATATAAAACAATAATTTACTAAAAATGTCTGAAATTACTGCAAATTTTGTGGGAGTACTTTGCATATGTGTGTGTGTGTGTGTGTGTGTGTGTGTGGGCATGTTCACATTCTCACTTCCCGTAGCAGCTCTTCTGAGGAAATCCACCACCTCTCGAGTTCCACAAGCAAGTTCTGTGCGAGAATTTCTGCTGAACATCTGACGCGCACACACACACACACACATACACACACACACACCTGAGCATAGAAAGCACAAGCAAAAAAAATTGTCACATGTAAATCATTTTATCAGAATATCGTACGTACCTGTGGGCTAAATTCTGGGAACTCCTGTTTGAAGAAAGTCTATGGTCACAGAGTTCTGACAAAAACAACAACAACAACAAAACAACTTTTAGAAATGATTAGAAATGATGTTTACAGTAAAGTTTACAAGTGTATAATTGAGTTAGTACTGAGGTCTGAGTTTGAAAAGTTTACAACAAAAAGAATTCACAGGTTTGGTTATGGGTTTAGAGTGAAATGTACATTAAAGTTTATGAGATTACAGTTTATAGATTTATGGTTTATGAAAGTTAATAAGGCTAATAATACAGCAGGGATGTTTACTGTGAATTTAGTATCTAGGCCTATGGGAGGTTTGCGGGTTAAATGTGTTCACATTGATATTTGTGACTTCATTGTGACGTTTGTTTATACAGTGACATTTACTGTGAAATTTACATTAATATTCATATTTTTACAGTAAGGTTTATGACCTCACAGTAATATTTCTGAGTTCATAGTGAAGTTTACAGTGAAGCTTATGGGTTTACAGTAAAGTTCATAAAGTTGTTAATGGTAGGGTCACGTTTACATTGAGGTTATGAGTTTACAATGAAGTTTACAAGTTTATAGAGATGATAGATTTGAAGTGGAGTAGTTTACAGTTGCAGCAAGCTTATGAGTTAGCAGTGAGATTTACATTAATATTCAGATTTTTACAGTAAAGTTTATGACCACACAGTAATGTTGTGAGTTTATAGTGAAGTTTATGAGTTTACAGTAAAGTTTACAGAGCAGTTTCTGAATTTATAGTGGCTAATATAAAGCTTTTACATTGATGTTCATAAGTTTATTATGAATGTTTAGGTTGAAGTTTAGACTAGAAAAAGCAGTGGAGAAAGATGCATGACTATGCAAAGAGCAGAGCAGAACAGAAAGCTTAAACCGGGGAGGAACAAATGACCAGCAGGTGAAACTGAAAAGCATGTGAGTACAACTCAAGAGCAACTGGAACCAAAAATTATTTAAAATTATTGCTGAGTTTATAATGAGTTAATAAATTTTTACTACAAATTGCAATGTCTGAATTTTTTTTTTAAATCTCAGTGCAAATTATATTAAATATTAGTTTGCAATCTGAAACATATCAAAACAGGCAACATCATACCCCTACGTTTTCTACATCACTTTGCTAAAAGTAGGATAAGCGAGAGCAGAGTGATCTGATCTTCACCTTCGTAGCCACTGTCAGTTGAGGAAAAGGAGCCTGAATGTTTTTGGGACACAGCCCACTTCGCCGCCTCTAGAACCTCCAGCACCATATCCACCACTACAAAATGAGCATTCTCCTACACACACACACACACTTATTAGTTGGCACAAAGCTACAGAAAGCAGAAACAGTTCTCTTCACACACATACACACATTACCTGGTCGAGGTTCACGCTGTTCCTGTAGAAAGCTTCAGGGATTTGCTCTTCGTGCTCAGCACCTTCAACATCAACACACACAGTGTGTATAAAAGTATGGACGTGTGCTTCTTGTCATTTACTTACTACTTATTCTTATTATATTTACAATATAACAGTAACCTATTAGAGTAAACACCTTCTCAGATGCTCCTATGAAGCCTTACTGGACACAGACGGACTAACTGGCTGCCTAAGTGTTTTATCAGGCTTTTTAATTTTATCCTTATAATTTCTTTAAAAAATTACAGCTTCACGCTCCCTACTCTGCATCACAGCTCCAACATCAGCAACAACCATTATCTTAGGTTTGTTAAGTCCCTTATAAAATTCGGCTGTGTCCTTAAACCTTGTATTTTCCTTTATTTGCCACGAAGTATTTAGTTTGTATAAGTTTGTCTAGTATCTAGTTTCCTGTGTTCTTGTTTTTGACACTTCACTATGTTTTACCCATCGTGGATATTCCATGTTAAACTGTCTGATTGTGTAACGTCCTCTGCTTTGGTGTGTATAGTATGATTCATCATTCATATTTACTGTACCATGTGATGTCATTGCTTATTTTGAAGATCAGAGAATATTGTAAAACTCATTACTGGCATATGAATACTTGCTATATTACTATATTTAAAACAAATTTTATTTTAGAACTTATTATAGAAATAATTGTGTCACACAAATAAACTCCCATTTAAAAAAATCATCAAATCAATGTAAAATTTAAAAGGTCTTGCAATGGGTACTGAATCCTGATTCTTCAGGTTTGTGTGTGTGTGTTAGTAAACCTTGCTCACCTGAGATCAGACATTTGTTCAAGCCGGTTCCTTTTTCCAGTTGTGAGGCTCCGGTGTTTAGAAGATCACTTTCCTCACATGAAGAAGACTGGGATTCTGAAGATCCATGTGAGAAGTTTCTTTGCTTGTCAGAACATTTTTCCTCCCTGATAGCTGCTGGAGCGCTGAGTGTATCCAAAAGCAAAACCTGAGAAGTCCTCCGAGCTGAGGAAGCAGGAATCGTTTGTTCTTCTGGGAAAATATTCTGGAGCATTTTTGAAACAGAGGAAAGCCCAACCCAAAAAAAGTCCTCCCCCTTTCGAAAGTTTTCATCAGAGTGTTCATGTAAATCTCTATTATTTGAAGCTACCGAAGGCGATTTCTTCATTTTCGTCTCTTCACGGCGGGATATGACAGGACTGCTCCTGGGTAGGTAGTACCATCCTTCATCTTCAGATCTGGAAATGGAGCCTTGTCCATCGGGGATGTTTCCAAATAGAGGTTGGAGGTCTGTCTTTTTTCCCTGGTCACCTTCCACAGTTTGATTTTTTACTCGCATCAGGAAATTGGCAGAAGCACAGCCATTAGAATCAGCGTAAGATCCCAAAAGACTCATTCTGAAGAAACGGAGGGAAACAAAGAACGCTGTAAGGAGGAATAGTCGGAAGAGACAGAAGTGCAACAATATACAATCAATAACTAGAAACAAAATGCTTAAGTTCCACAAGAGACTGCTAACTGACATTGCAAAACAACATAAGTAAGAGACAAAAAAACATGAGATCACGCGTTACAGGAAATTAATTCACGACGGGGTGGTGTGATGATGTTACCACCGGAAAGCTTACTTTCCTATAACAGCACTATGGGGGTATATTTGCAACAAATAAACAACACAAATTCCACAAAAAAATAAAACAAGATCCCCAAATAAACAGATTCACAAATCTAAAATGAGATCCACAACTAAATGAAATGAGATACACAAATATTGTTTGTAATTCGCAAATAAGTCTTTGATTCACAACTATTTTTAAAAAACGCACAACCTCACTCGCAATTATTTGTGGAATCGCCTGAATTTGTTTCTCATGTCGACTCATGCAGTTCAATCAATAACTCTATATATGAGTGGACAACATGGTGCCGTTTACTGCCAGTGTGTGGTTTTGAAACCCTATTTGATCGAAATGTGAGTTGCCATCTTGCAAAAAAATTGTCGCCAAAATGCTAAACTGTAGTCGTATAATTTTCGTAAGTAGCTTTTGCAAGGTACTAATTGAAACTGTACATGCTGTGCCTAATTTTCTTCTAGTGCTGACATCTTTTATGCCCAGTCATTCTGTCAGTGGACTTTACTTGAAAAAGGAGTGACTGGCTAACCTAAGCTACTTGGAGTGCTAGCTAAGGTCATACAGTCAGTAAATTGTTATGAAATTTAGCTGGTGTTAGCTGCCTTGGTTTAGGCCATCACTTCGTTCACTCACGTTGGTTTGGTAGTTATGAGCAACATACCAAAAAAACAAAGAATTCCCCACCTAGGCTGTGATACAGAACCATCAAGAGTTTCAGTTCCATGTTGGAAAGTATATTTATATAAAATGTATATTCTGAATTTATATATTTCTGTAAAGCTGCTTTGTGACAATGTCCACTGCTAAAAGCGCTAAATGAATTTTAATTGAATTAACTTAAAATGTAAGGTTGGTTCCTATTTCATTCACTAACATGGGCACGGACGTGGTTAAAAAAAGACTAGACACCCTCATAGACTCTTTGGCTTCCCTTTTGAATCCCTGTTATGATGACCACCATTATATACAGCCACTGAATTAAATACTGTAACATGCTTGTAGAAAGCAGGATGCAAATGAATCACAATCCAAGTCCAGAGAAATGGTCGGTACACATGCATGCAACGTCACAAAGGGATAATCCATAATCAGAAACTGGAGAAACAGGCAACAGGTCAAAACCGGGAATAAAATCTATTCATCTTCAGCGGTTACTACTATAAGCTGGGGTAAATGTGGTTGTAATGGTTAGGCAATAAAGGCCACAGTTGCTTAATGATACATACTGAAACGCTTTAATTCATGCACTAGAAGCTTTGATAACAAGTTCTAATATGATTGCATTACACTCAGATTAAATCCTTGATTTAATCGAATCAACATGCTGTTTAGCAATATGTGTGAGGAATAAAATCTGAAGAAACAAAGGCTGACAAAATGAGTATGACATAATCCACGGAAGACAAGCCATGACATGCAAAACCTCCAGTGTTGCGTAAACTCTCATTTCTCTAAGTGAACACCTGCAGTGGTCCAGAACTGTGTGAATTCCTCCCTCTCTTTACCACATGCCTTCGCTGTTTAAGTACACTGAAGCTATGGAGTAGTAACTGAATAAAATGACTGCAACTAAAACAAAGATATTAATTAAACACTGTAGGCATTAATGCAGTGTGTGTGTGTTAATTACACCATGTACATAGTAATGGTATCATGCTGTCTAATCTTTCTGTACGTTAATAAACCAAGTACCCCAACACTTTTCTGAAATCCTCAAGGAGTTGACTATCTATAGGAGAAATAGATTATAGACTAGATTAACAATAGTATGTTTTCCTTGATTCGAAAAACCCTCTTAAGACTGTCCCAATTAACCTCATACACGCTTTCCCAAATGACCAAATCATGTTTGGTAATTTTGGGACATCTTGAAAATGATTACACTATAAGCTGTGAACTAATATTGGATTTTTTTTTTTTTTTTTTTTTTAAAACCGTAGCTCATCTTATATATGCATCATAAATACGTGGAATACTAGCCAAAGCATATGTCATTGGTCCTACCTCAAGCTTTTCGGGTTCAGCTTCCTGTTTGCTGCTGACAACAACTGCTTTTAAGGTGTTAGGTGAATGAGTCATATCACTTCTATCAAGCAGTTCCACTGTATGGTCTCTGTAACAAGTTTTGATTTCCACTTACAAGGCCAGAAAATACATGCTACTAAGTTTAAATGTTCTAATATACACTATATGGCAAAAGGTTTGTGGACACGTGACCATCACACTAAGATGTCGTTCTTCCCCAAAGTATTGGCACAAAGCTGAAAGCTCACAGTTGTATAGAATGTCTTTGTATGCTGTAGAATTACGATTTTACTTCACTGGAACTAAGAGACTCAAACCTGTTCCAGCCTGTCAATGCCCCTGTGCACAAAGCGAGCTCCATGAAGACATGGTGTGTGAAGGTTGGAGTGGAAGAACTCGAGTGTCCTGCACAGAGCCCTGACCTCAACCCCACTGAACACCTTTGGGATGAACTGGAACACCGACTGCACCCCAGACCTCCTCGCCATCCCAACATCAGCGCCTGACCTCACTAATGCTCTTGAAGATGAATGAACACAAATCCCCACAGCCTCGCTCCAACATCTAGTGGAAAGACTTCGCAGAAGAGTGGAGCTTACAGTATTATAACAGCAAACACACAGGGGAAATAAATCTGGAATGAGATGTTCAACAAGTACGCATGGGTGTAATGGTCAGGTGTCCACAAACTTTTGGCCATGTAGTGTACCTGATGTCCCAATATACTTCAATTCACCCTAAATAAACTTTGCAGGAATTTAATTCCAAGCAACAAACAAGGAAAAAAAAAAGATATATATATATATATTAAAAAGATCAGTTTCATCATATTTAAATCTTGGTTAACCCACTGAGAGCAAAAAAAGAGAACTAAAATATAAGAGACATTTTATGTAAGAGAAACTGAGAGAAACCTGAAACATACAAAAAAACAAAAAACAAGCCAAAACACAGACATGTAACACTTTAACTATGATCTTACCATGTCAGGAAGTGTCAGGAAGAGACAGAGTGGTTAGCTGTAATAAATAAATGCTCTCCAAACCGGAATTTCTTGAATCTCAAAAAGATTGAGTGCTTGCTAAGAAAGTTGCTTGACGTTGCAGTAAGAAAAGTGTGTTGCAGTGTGTCCCTGATTGTAGGAAAGACAGGGTCTCTCTCTCTCTCTCTCTTCCTCTCTCTCACTCACACACACACACACACATACACACACACACTATGCTATATATTTAAAGTTCTATAGTGGGCGCTGTTACCTTAAATCTTCGATATTTCTAACTTCACTTTGTTTGATTTTTTTTTTTTTTTTTAAATTTAAAAATACACACACAATCTTTTTTTTTTTTTTTTTAAATTCCAAAGTTATTCATTCATGCATGTTCAGTATTCCCTTTATCCTGGTCCCAGGAACACTGGGAATGAGGAGGGAAATCACTCTGGATGGGATGCCAGTCCACGCATTCACACACTCATTCATACCTAGGGGTGATTTGGTATAGCTAGTCCACCCACTGGCATGTTTTTTGGGAGGAAACTGGAGACCTTGGAGGAAACCCACATGGACCCGGGGAGAGCATGTACAGAAACTCTACACAAACAGTCACCCGAGCTCAGGATTGAACCCAAGACCCTGGAGACGTTTAAAAGATGTGAAAAAGACGTATTTTGTCTGATGTTCAAGGGACGTGTTTAGATTTCAGCCAGAGTTAGGGGTCGCCGCAGCAGATCATCGGTCTGCATGTTGCATTTGGCACAGTTTTTACGCTGGATGCCTTTCCTGACGCAAACCTCCCCAGTGGCCGGGGTTTGTTTCCTTGGCCGGGAATCAAACCCAGCCCATGGCGGTGAGAGCACCACGGCCTAACCACTAGTCCTCCAGGGACCCCATATGTAAAACTTAATATGGTCCAAAATTATGTACAGTCAGGTCCGGAAGTATTTGGACAATGACAGAGTTTTTATACACCACCATAATGGATTTGAAATAAAACAATCAAGATGTGATGGAAGTGTAGACTTTCAGCTTTATTTTAAGAGGTTCCACAAA
>CM075007.1:1169278-1192623 GCA_037576675.1 Pangasius sanitwongsei
AGAATTTGAGTTTTGAGAACATGGGCTCCAGACTTCAGGCCGTCATTGACTGCAAAGGATTTTCATCCAAGTATTAACATTATGGTTATATTTACAATTATGTCACTTTGTCCAAATACCTTTGAGCCCCTGAAAATAGAAGTACTTGATTGTTTTATTTCAAATCCATTGTGGTGGTGTATAAAGGCAAAATCAGAAAAACTGCAAAGAGAGACTAAATCTGGAATGAGTTGTTCAAAAAGGACATGTGGCTGTGATGGTCACGAGTTCACAAACTTTTGCCCATATAGTGTGTAATCACTGATATGGTGAAGTTTTCTGTAAGGAGACGTTTTTATAACATTTCTAGAAGGAGTCTCCAGTGTCAGTGCTCTGTAACAGCCAGTAAGTTTGTGCTTTCTGGTTTCTCAGTAACACAATAAGCTGTGGTTTTTTTTTTTTTCTCCAATTAACTTCAAGAGAAGAAACAAAAAGGGAGGTTGGTACTAATCTGAGCTGTGGACTTTCCATAAAATTAAATGTACCTATAATTTTTATAATGTAACCTATAATCTACAAATAATTTTTTTTTTTTTTTTACCTGATTACTAGATGAATTGCATAGTATTATTCATTGCTTTAGCAAAGCACTGTAGAGCCACCGAGTGCGTAATGTCAAATCACTGTGGAAAAAAATACTTCATGTTTGTCATGTGGTCATGATGGTTTCAGTTGCTGAGCTAAAAAAAGAGGAACCTGTGTTAGCTTGCAGAGGTTTCAGTTCCAGTATGTAAGCTGCGTTCTCGACTGAGTAATTAATTTATAATTGTATGAATACGGTCAGGGTTCACTTGTGGTCTGGTGTTTTGTGGAACACAGACAAACACACACTAAATATACACAGACTGAAAACGTATGTCTTAGATCGAAATCTAATGTTGTCTTGAAAAGAGTTTAATCGGAAGGAAATGCTAAAATCTAAAGAAACACCTACACTCTATTAATTTGACTTCCTCTAGCCGTTTCCCTTTTCATGAACTCACGTCGCCATCTTATGGACTGCTTCGATACTTTAGCTCCAGTAAAGAGTGTGAGATAAGCCCTCGGATAAGCCCAGGAGTCTGCATGACTAGACTCGTGTGAAGTGTGAGTGGATGATACACATTCTACATCTTCTACATCTACCCAGATAACAGTTCCCAGATAACGTTCCTAGAATGTTCCGGCTTTTAACGTTCCCCTAACATTCCCATAACCTTTAAATAGTTTAAACCTCTCTGGAACCTTGAGGTAACCCATAATGTTTTGTGGGAACATTTCCCTAATGTTATTTGAACCTCTCTGGAACCTGGAAACCACGGGGAACGTTCCCCTAATGTTCAGGTAACCTTAAACCAATCTGACCCACTCTGGAACCTTGTGGTAAACCTTGATGGTTCTGGGAAAGTTCTCCCAACATTCCCAAAACTTCTGAATAATAAGAACCCTCTCAGGAGCTTTGTGGTAAACCCTTAAAGTTCTGGTTACCTGTAAACAATTTAAATCTCTCTGGAACCTTGAGGTAACCCACGATATTTCAGAGAACGTTCTCTTAACATTCTAGTAGCTTTTAAATTATGTCAATCTCACAGGAACCTCGAGGGTTCAGAGGATAACTTTCCATAACTTTATGGTAAACCTTGGAGAACGTTCCCCTAACGTTCTGGTAACCTTTAAACAGTCTGAACCTCTCTGAAACCTTGTATACCATGATGGTTTTTGGAAAGTTCACCCAACGTTCCCATAACTTTCAGATCGCTCAGACTTCTTGAGGACTTCTAGTAACCTTTAAGCAACCTCTCTGGAACCTCGCGCCCAGCAGAGGGTGCACTTTGTGAGTCAATCCGCAAGAACAGCGCTGCAAAGCACTCACGCAAAGGCACAATATTTGACCAGCAGAGGGCGCACGCGACCAACTCGTCACCTCACTTCCCTCAGCGCGAGCGCCGTTGGTCAGTGGAAAAAACACTGCGCAGTCGCGTGCAGCAGGACGGCGGAGGACTGGCTCTCTCGCGCGCTCTTCTTCAACGGGGGGACGTTTCTCGGAGCCTCGTCGTGCTTGTCGATCGCCGAGGCGATCATGGAGGCGGTGTCCGGCGCGGCGGCGCCCAGGGTGGTGGGCGCGAGCCGCGGCGTGGAGCGCGCGCTGGAAGAGGCGGCGGGCTCGGGCTCGCTCAACCTCAGCGCGCGGAAGCTGAAAGAATTCCCGACCGCGGCCGCGCACTACGACCTCAGCGACACGGTGCACGCAGGTAAACCCACACACACACACACACACACACACACACTGACCAGGTTTGGGAAGAGACTGCTGGGTCCCTGTTCTAGTCCAGTCTGGGCTTTTTTTTTTTTTTTTATGCGCGAGCTCGTTGTTTTGTTTGTGCTAATGCTGAGTTCAAAACATCAACAGCCGAGCAGAGAGCAGTGGAGCTGCACTGGAATGAGCCGTTTAATCCAGTGCTGAGTTAGTGCAGTAACTGTTGCAGTGTTTCATGTGGCTCCTGTTAACACTTCTGCATGTTCATGCAACACTGTTCTATCTTCCAGTGCCATACAGTGAATTCAGCTGTTCAGTGTATTAATTAAATGCAATAAACTCATTAACACTCAGAGTATTATGATGTTCTGACTGGGATGTGGTACATCAAGCTGATCAACATCAAGCTGATCAACATCAAGCTGCCATTTACGGACAAAATACTTCAGTATTACATGATGCAAATTCTGATCCAATGACAGTGAAGTCCAACTTTTTTCAATAAACATGTCGAGACCACGTCATGATCATATATGCGTGCTTTTCAACGCGTTTTATTTTTTATGAACATGTTCTGTAAGATTTGTAACATTTCCCTTTATAGTCTGAAGTCAATCCGTCATTCTGTCCATCCTGGATGATGATTGGCTGAAGCTTAGATCCTTGTAACACCAGGTTTACCTGTGAGTCTGGAAAACCAATAGTACACCAAAAAAAAAAAAAATCCTTATAAATACTGAGGCCGTGCCATTTCATGAGGTTAAAGTAGATCAGGGATCTTATTCTGGTGTCATATGATAGCATCTGGAAATCCCCTCATCTCACAGATCACACATTAGGTTTCAGTTTTGGTGGTTTCACGTTGTTTCATCAATTTTTAATCCCGCTTGTTGCGTTCTGTCGGCCTGAATAGAATATACAATAGTTTGATATTAAAGACTAACGTATAAGTAAGATGGATTATTTCCACTTGTTGAGTTCACGTTTTGTTCACATCGGAGCCCTGAGTATGGGTTGATACCTGATACTAATCCCATACTGCCATCTTCCGCTCTGCATGTTTGCTGAATTACGCTAGGTTCTTGCGAAACGTCACAGGCGTGCATTCACAGTAATTGGCGTCCTGTTTGGCCGGGTTGTCAGTTGACACAACACCAGTGGCTTGTCCAGGTTTTAAGGCATGGGATGGCCAGAGCACACGAAGGCATGGCAACACCTAATTAATACATCTATATAGGACAATGTTGCATTTACAGAGTGTCTGATTTGTCCAGCTAAGAATTAGCATGACTTATTTCTGAATTGGTGTAGTGAATTGTGCCATGTGGCCTGACATGTTCACAGCGTGTATAAAGTTATGTCAGAAATATCGGTCCAGTACCAATACTCAGTAATGTTTCAAGGTTTAGGGTATGTTCGTATATGATTCCTCTGCTTTGTAGCGTAATTACTGATTCTCCTTAATTTAACCTTCACTGCAACATTGTGGTATTTGTCCTGATTTAATACGCAGCACATCAGCTCATCAGCTCATTAACACACCCTTTATAAAGACAAATAATGGTACAGCAACTGGTTAGGGTGAGTTGGATGAATGTTTTCCAGGTCCTCCTACACTGCATAACATAGTGTTTGTTCTGAATGAACACACCTAAATTAGGAGTGTATTAACAGTGTATTAGAGAGTGTGTTAGATTGTATTGGAACATATTAGAGAGTGTGTTAGACTGTGTTAATGTATTACAGTGTGTTAGACCATGTTAGAGCAAATCAGAGACTGTGGTAGAGCGTCAGTGTGTTAGACTGTATTAGAGAGAGTGTTAGACTGTGTTAGGGTGTATTGAGTGTGTATTAGACTGTATTAGAAAGTGTGTTAGACTGTATTAGAGAGTGTTTTAGACTGTGTTAGAGTATATTGAGTGTATATTAGACTGTATTAGAGAGTGTGCTAGACTTTGTTAATGTATTACAGAGTGTTAGACTATGTTAGAGTGTATTGAGTGTGTATTAGACTGTGTTAGAGTGTATTAGAGAGCGTGTTAGACTGTGTTAGAGTGTATTGAGTGTGTATTAGACTGTGTTAGAGTGTATTAGAGAGCGTGTTAGACTGTGTTAGACTGTATTAGAGAGTGTATTAGACTGTATTAGAGTGTATTGAGTGTGAGTTAGACTGTATTAGAGTGTATTAGAGAGTGTGTTAGACTGTATTAGAGACTGTGTTAGACTGTGTTGGACTGTATTAGAGAGTTTGTTAGAGAGTGTGTTAGACTGTGTTAGTGTATAAGAGAGTGTGTCAGACTGTGTTAGAGTGTAATGAGTGTGTGATAGACTGTATTCGAGAGTGTGTTAGACTGTGTTAGACGGTATTAGAGAGTGTGTCAGACTGTGTTAGACTGTATTAGAGAATTTATTAGACTGTGTTAGACTGTGTTAGACTGTATTAGAGAGTGTGTCAGACTGTGTTAGAGTGTATTGAGTGTGTGTTAGATTATGTTAGACTGTATTAGAGAGTGTGTTAGACTGTATTAGAGACTGTGTTAGACTGTGTGAGACTGTATTAGAGAGTGTGTTAGACTGTGTTAGTGTATAAGAGAGTGTGTCAGACTGTGTTAGTGTATTAGAGAGTGTGTTAGACTGTATTAGTGTATTAGAGAGTGTGTGAGACTGTGTTAGTGTATTAGAGAGTGTGTCAGACTGTGTTAGTGTATTAGAGAGTGTGTCAGACTGTGTTATTGTATTAGAGAGTGTCTCAGACTGTGTTAGTGTGTTAGAGAGTGTGTCAGACTGTGTTAGTGTATTAGAGAGTGTGTTAGACTGTGTTAGAGTGTATTAGAGAGTGTGTTAGACTGAGTTAGTGTATTAGAGAGTGTGTGAGACTGTTATTGTATTAGAGAGTGTGTCAGACTGTGTTAGTGTATTAGAGAGTGTGTTAGACTGTGTTAGTGTACTAGAGCGTGTGTCAGACTGTGTTATTGTATTAAAGAGTGTGTCAGACTGTGTTAGTGTATTAGAGAGCATTTTAGATTGTATTAGAGAGTGTGTCAGACTGTGATAGTGTGTTAGAGAGTGTGTTAGACTGTGTTAGTATATTAGAGAGTGTATTAGACTGAGTTAGAGTATTAGAGAGGGTGTGAGACTGTGTTATTGTATTAGAGAGTGTGTTAAACTGAGTTAGTGTATTAGAGAGTGTGTGAGACTGTATTAGAGAGTGTTAGACTGTGTTAGTGTACTAGAGAGTGTGTCAGACTGTGTTAGAGTATATTAGAGAGTGTGTCAGACTGTGTTAGTGTATTAGAAAGTGTATTAGACTGTATTAGAGAATGTGTGAGACTGTATTAGAGAGCGTGTTAGACTGTGTTAGTGTACTAGAGAGTGTGTCAGACTGTGTTAGTATATTAGAGAGTGTATTAGACTGTATTAGAGAGTGTGTTAGACTGTGTTAGTGTACTAGAGAGTGTGTCAGACTGTGTTAGTATATTAGAGAGTGTTAGACTGTATTAGTGTACTAGAGATTGTATTAGACTGTATTAGAGAGTGTGTTAGACTGTGGTAGAGTGTATTAGAGAGTGTGTCAGGCTGTGTTAGTGTATTAGAGAGAGTGTCAGACTGTGTTATTGTATTAGAGAGTGTGTCAGACTGAGTTAGTGTATTAGAGAGTGTATTAGATTGTATTAGAGAGTGTGTCAGACTGTTAGTGTATTAGAGAGTGTGTTAGACTGAGTTAGTGTATTAGAGAGTGTGTGAGACTGTGTTATTGTATTAGAGAGTGTGTTATACTGTGTTAGTGTATTAGAGAGTGTGTTATACTGTGTTAGTGTATTAGAGAGTGTGTTAGATTGTGTTAGTGTATTAGAGAGTGTATTAGATTGTATTAGAGAGTGTGTCAGACTGTGTGAGTGTATTAGAGAGTGTGTCAGACTGTGTTAGTGTATTAGAGAGTGTATTAGACTGTAGTAGAGAGTGTTAGACTGTGTTAGTCTACTAGAGATTGTATTAGACTGTATTAGAGAGTGTGTTAGACTGTTAGTGTATTAAAGAGTGTGTTAGACTGTGTATTAGACTGTTAGAGTGCATTAGAGAGTGTGTTAGACTGTGTTAGAGTGTATTAGAAAGTGTTAGACTGTATTAGAGAGTATGTTAGACTGTGATAGTGTATTAGAGAGTGTGTGAGACTGAGTTAGAGTGTATTAGAGAGTGTATTAGACTGTTAGTGTATTAAAGAGTGTGTGAGACTGTGTTAGTGTATTAGAGAGTGTGTTAGACTGTGTTAGTGTATTAGAGAGTGTGAGAGACTATTAGAGAGTATGTTAGACTGTGTTAGAGTGTATTAGAGAGTGTGTTAGACTGATTTAGTGTATTAGAGAGTGTGTGAGACTGTGTTAGTGTATTAGAGAGTGTGTTAGACTGTGTTAGAGTGTATTAGACAGTTTTTAGGTCTTTTTGCAACATATAGAGCGTAGCCCACTTCATGTATAAATGTTGTGCTTTTCACGACTTGAAACTCATGTGTTACCGTGGCACAGTAATGTGGGTATTTTCAAACTGCGGAAAGTCCTGTAGTGTCTACAGCCTAAAGAATTTACAGCCTAAAGTCTTTCTGCATTTCAAAAACACCTCGTTAATGTGCCTCATTACCACGTGACCTGCAATCCTGACTGCGTTTGCGAGAGATGAGGCTAGCTGTGTTTTAGCTGCACTTTTCATACGATTTTAATGTTTTATCACCTCTAGCATTCAGTTAGTAAGTGGATTTACATTTCTGCACTTTTGAGAGCAATTTTAACAGCGTAATGTTGAATAATTAATGGAATAAGCATAGTTCACAGCCACGCCCCTCCCCTCCCTCTCAGCCAAACTGATAAGCCAGCTTTGTCCATAGCGATTGACCAGCTTTAAGTGCAAAACCGTTCAACTAAGCATGTGACGTGAGACAGTGAGAAAAAAACACTTTGGCCTAAAACAAGGGCAGTGCGGCGTGTGTGCTGGATTGTAACGTTCCTCTAACCAGTGTGGTTTGAAACTATTAAAATACAATCGATTGAGGTCTTGACGTGATGCGTGGTGAGACATGTGATATGCCTGGTGTCATTTGGCCTTCAGCGTTGGCCGATTTTATCAAACATCACTTTGTTTCATGAGAAAAATATCTTCACTTACTCGCAGGATCCTCATTTCTCGAATCCCAACCTGCTGTTTCTTTTCAGTTCCTTTGGTACATTTCTGCAAAGTATCCGATTGACAGGTCTGAACCAGCGAGTGTTTTTTTTTTTTTGCGAAAGTGAAAGATTAGCTTCACCAAACCAGCGATCTTTAGTGAAGCGTAGAAGCGCTGAGAGGAGACGCTAGGTTGAGCTTTGACCTTTTGAACTGAAATTCTGAGCATAGGCATGGTTGTGTGTTTTTCTAAACTTCTGGTTATGCTGAAATATTTTGAAGAGGAGCAAAATGATGTCATCAAAAGTTCGTTCCAGTAAAAACACACACAGTGACACACAGTGATGAAGTGTTAGTGTGCAAAGTGTGAAAGCCAGAAGTATTCCTCCCTTTCCTGTATCACACACACACACACACACACCTGGTCACACATCTACCATTTTACACATCTTTAGGCCCATTTACTGCTGTGTTTGTTAAACTGGCTTTTTACACTAGACGACCTTTACAGAAAGCCTAGGCAAGAGTAGAAAGTATAAAAGGATTTATTCATCTTTTTTGGCTGTTTGAATTCAGCAGCAGTGACATCTGATGGATTTTTACACACACACACACACACACTTACTACATTTCTAAGATGCTAATGTTGCAGTTTCTCCCAAAGTAATGTGTGTGTGTAAAAATCCATCAGATGTCGGGTGTATATACTCTCACCGAACACTTTATTAAGAACACTCTACTATTACTGGGTAGGGCCTCCCTTTCTTCCTCAAACAGCCTCAATTCTTCATTTCATGGATTCCACCAGATGCTGGAAACATTCCTCTGATGTTCCTGCAGATTTTTCAGGTGCAATTTCATGCTGCGAATCTCCTGTCCTACTACATCCCAAAGGAGATCTGCTGGGTTCAGATCCGGTGACTGGGAAGGCCACTGAAGAACACCGAACTCATCGCCATGTTCATGAAACCAGTTTGAGTCGACTTTTGCTTTGTGTCATGGTGCATTATCATGCTGGAAGAAGCCAGTAGAAGATGGTAAATTCTGGTCATGAAGAGATGCACATAGTCAGCTACAGTACTCAAATAGACTGTGGCGTTCAAGCCATGATTGCTTGATATTAATGGGCAAGAAAGCATTCCCCACACCATTACAATACCTCCACCAGCCTGGACTGCTGTTGTAGCCCATCCACCTCAAGGTTCAATGTGTTTTGCATTCTGAGATGCTTTTCTGCTCACCACAGTTGTACAGAGTGATTATCTGAGTTACTGTTGCCTTTCTGTCAGCTCGAACCAGTCTGACCTTTCTCCGTTGATCTCTCTCATCAGCAAGGCGTTTTATCCGCAGAACTGCCGCTCACTGGATGTTTTTTCTTTATTGCACCATTCTGAGTAAACTCCAAGAGATCAGCAGTTATAGAAATACTCAAACCACCCTGTCTGGGTCCAACAAGCATAGTCATGGTCACGATTTTACGCATTGCCCTGCTGCCACATGATTGGCTGATTAGATAATTGCATGAATAAGCACGTGTACAGGTGTTCCTAATAAAGTGCTCGATGAGTGTATGTTGTGAATAGAGCATGGAGGTCAGGGTTTGGGTGGTTATAGAGAAGTATGTGTAAATATGTGTGTGTGTGTGTTGCAGTTATAGGAAATGGTCGTTTCTCTTGTAGGGCAACACAATGAACATGGGAGGAGCTGACATCCTGCCTTCATATGTGTGTGTGTGTGTGTGTACGCACACAAACATACTTGCACATGTGTGTTAATGCATGGGCATGCATGCAATGGGTGCACGCCTGGTAAGTTTACACACAGTGAAGTTTACACACAGTGAGCTAAGCAAAACCGGCAAATAAACAACGCTGTAAAATATATTAAACAACAAACTCGGGATGCATCCTTTTTGTTTTTTTCTCAGACCGAGTATATATTGTACTCACCAGTACTTACACCATAATGATTAGTATTAATTAATCAGGAACGTTACAGAATATTTTATGTAGTTTTGTATATGTTTAAATAATGGCCATGAAATTAAAATGAATATTATAAATTGATTTTAAATGACGTGCCTTAGCTAGCTACATTCGTTATCATTGTCAGTGACTGCTAGCAGCTGATCATCAAGAACGACTTACTGGGTAAGAGCCGTTATTTTATAAAAAAAAACAAAAAAACATCTAGATCACTGCCATTTCATGTTGTCTGGTCATTAGCATGACAACGCACGCTAGGCGTACAAGACGTACAAGACGTAGTAATGCTGTATCCGAATTACCTCGTAGGCACCTCATAAGTGGTGATTTGCAGGTCAGGATGACGCCGTTTTTGACCTCGTTGGATTCGGCATACGAAGAGCGCGTAATATCAAACGGTTGTTTATTTATTTTTTTTTTGTGTTAAATGTAACAGCAAATCATTGTGGTTCAAAGAGTTCAGGCCACAGAGACTTCACCAGTCGGGTTCATAATATATCGCTAAGCATATTATATGGAAAATTAAAAACACAGTGCGACATTTTGTTCACATTGTGCAGCCATTGTGCGTTAATGTGATACACTAATAAACATTTTTATAGATAGACTATAGATATCCGTCCATGTTTGTTGTGTTGTAGCTATTAGGTAGCTGTTTGTATGCCAGTGTTTGTTGCTTTTTATTTTTTCGCGCATAGATGTGCGCGCATATTCCAGACTCTCCGTGAATGTGTGTTTGGTGAGTGCAGTTTTGATGATGTCATCTTTAAAAGTAGTTGACGGAAGTGTTAAATATTGCGATGAAAGCTTACTTAACGAAGTTAAATTCAGTAGAATAGTGTATTCCATGTTTGATTGGGTAACTGATTCAGAGTCTGACCTTTTAGAAACACACACACACACACACACACACACATGACAGAATGTGGTAGCGTCTGGCGTGTGGTAAAGTCTGGCGTGAAAGATTTAGCGAGCTTCCGTGTGTGCTTTGTGTACTGATGAAATGTGCAGTTTCTGATTTTTAGGAGTTTGTGCTTTTTTTTTTGCAGTTAGTTCCATGGACTAATGTTTCATTAAAACAGAATATTATTTTTGATTTTTTTTATTAGTTACCATACCAGTGTTTAAGTATGGGTTTCATAGCCCTAGGTTTCCAGGTTCTAGGTTTCTAGGTTTTCAGGTTCGATCCTGAGTTCGGGTGACTGTCTTGGAGTTCTGCATATTTCCCCTCAGCTTGGGTTTCCTCCGGACAACCGGTGCGGGGGTGGGGTGGGGTGGGGTTTAGTTAGTAGCGTCTTTGCTTGGTGTAGCCAGTAGAAGATGGTAAATTGTGGCCATGAAGGGATGCACATAGTCAGCTACAATACTCAAATAGACTGTGGCATTCAAGCCATGATTGATTGGTATTAACGAGCCCAAAGTGTGCCAAGAAAACATTCCCCACACCATTACATTACCTCCACCAGCCTGGACTGCTGTTGTAGCCCATTCGCCTCAAGGTTCAATATGTTCTGCATTCTGAGATGCTTTTCTGCTCACCACAGTTGTACAGAGTGATTATCTGAGTTACTGTTGCCTTTCTGCAAGCTCGAGCCGGTCTAGCCATTCTCCGTTGACCTCTCTTATCAATAAGGCTGCCTGGAGCAGTTTTGTGTTGATATGGGAAAAAAAAAACCCCAAAAAAAACGACTCACACCACAGCACACAACATGACACACCCACTGTAATCATGATGAGGGAAAAAAAAAAACAAAAAAAAAACAAAACCCTGCTGGTTGCGGTGCTTTTTCAAAGCTGGGCATTGACCCGCCCTTTCACAAAGAATTGGCAGCTAAATATTAACCTATAATATATTTTTATTGCCGTTATTAACCGAGGATGTTTAAAAGAGTGGATTAGGACCAGCGAGCCATCAGGTTACAGCAGAGTTTACCCGAGTGGTTTTTTTTTTGCAAAGTCTACAAAAAAACTCCAAAATGTAGTGCCTTACAAACTAACCTAACATCTGTTAATTTATGGATCATGCCTGTTTTATTTCCTTAATTTACTCAGTACTGAATAATACTTGGTATTATTTACGATGTGACTTTGAGTTAACTTTAAAAAATTGGCATCTCCATTCATGCGGTCTTAAGCGTGCTGCACCAGAGCCGGTAGCGTGTACGCGGCGAGCTCCAGCCACAGGTCTCCGGAGGCGCCGTCCACGGTGTAGAAAGTGGAGCGGAGGGGAGAGCGCACATCCTCAAGGCAAGCTGGTGTTCAGGGTCAGAAAGGCTGAGGTGCGCTTCCTGAGCCTCGTTTCCGGTCAGGAAATCAGCGCTTGTAGCAGCGCTGGAATTATCGCATGAAGATGACAACTCGCCGTTAGTTTTAAACTTTTACATAATAGATTAATCAGGCGCAGCAAAGATATAAAATGTTTAGATTTTTGTGTCACGGTTAACTGCGGTATTGCGGCTTTGCGATACTGTCACGCGATGACGTTGTCAGTCGGAGTAATGAAGTGGATACGTGCAACGGTGCCTTCATACACAGCAGATGGAAATAACGTTTTCGCCTCTTTTGTGATGGTTTAATTTGTTTGCAAGTAAACAGCTTCTCTCGCTCTTTCCTTCTCTCGCTCTCTCTCTCTGTCCCTCTGCTTCTGTTTTGCTGATGTGTTACAATGTGTTATTTATCTTGTTTTTGTGGTACAGCTGGCGCAGATAACTAGACTAATCCCAGCCATAAAGCACAGCATGCAAACACACACACACACACACACAGGGTTTGATGCAGTGTACAGAATTCTGGGGGCGGATAGGGGTAATAAGTTGTGATTTTTATCAGAAGGATTATCTGTTGCTTTTGTTTGTTTGTACAAAACACATTCAAATTAGGTAAAGATTTAGCTCAGATGAATTTGGGTGTGTGTTTGTGTATGTGTTTGTATATATATATGTGTGTGTGTGTGTTTGCATGTGTTTGTATATGTGTGTGTTTGTGTGTGTGTTTGTATGTGTTTGTATATATATATATATGTGTGTGTGTGTGTTTGTATGTGTGTATATATATATATATATATATATGTTTGTGTGTGTTGTAGGTGTGTGTGTGTTTGTATGTGTGAATGTTTGTGTGTGTGTTTGTATGTTTATATATATACATGTGTGTGTATGTTTGTATATGTGTATGTGTGTGTGGCTGTATGTGTTTGTATATATGTGTGTTTGTGTTTGTATATATATGTTTGTGTTTGTATGTGTTTGTATATATATATATGTGTGTGTGTGTTTTTATGTGTGAATGTTTGTGTGTGTGTTTGTATGTTTATATATATACATGTGTGTGTGTTTGTGTGTGTGAATGTTTGTATGTGTGTGTTTGTAGGTGTGTGTATATGTGTGTTTGTGTATGTGTGTGTTTGTAGGTGTGTGTGTGTGTTTGTAGATGTGTGTGTGAATGTTTGTATATGTGTGTGTTTATATGTGTGTATATGTGTATGTGTGTGTGGCTGTATGTGTTTGTATATATGTGTGTTTGTAGGTGTGTGTGTGTTTGTGTGTTTATATATATATATATATATATATACGTGTGTGTATGTTTGTATATGTGTGTTTGTGTGTGTGAATGTTTGTATATGTGTGTGTGTTTGTGTGTGTATATGTGTATGCGTGTGTTCGTAGGTGTGTGTGTGGCTGTATGTGTTTGTATATATGTGTGTTTGTAGGTGTGTGTGTGTGTGTGTGGATGTGTGTGTGTTTAACACAACAAGAAGTGTTAGTCTGATAGCCAGAAACGGCGAAGCGATAAGAAAGTCGTTGGTGTTAATGTTGCTGAGCGAATGCTGGAAGATGGAGAACATTCACAGCAGAGTTTCACAACACGACCGCACTCCTGGATTGTTGGTGCTTTCTCTGCTCAGAAACAACCGCTCCAGCTTCCCAGGTTTAGTGTGATGAATTTACAAGCAGGAAATTCACCAGACTGTGCTGACTTACACCGCGATCTCTTAAAACCAGGCCTGAATGAATTCCTCGCATCAGCACATCTCTGGAGTAGAGAAAGTTGTTTAAAAAAATGGCTGCTTTTGATTCTCTGTAAGGCGAAGAAGCAGATCGATACAGTGCTATGAGGTATTAAAGTCATCGACGTAGGGAACAATTTCGGATAAACAGTCGTTCCTTCAACGATATCTGTGTTCTCTCTCTCTCTCTCTCTTAAAGTTAATAAGCTGATTGTTTTGTTTTGTTTTACCGGGACTGGGTGACCGGGAAGCCCTGACAGTGGAGACTCCTTCCATACGTATTAAATAAAATCTCCGTACGAAAAAAAAGAGTACAGTATTAATAACGTTTCAACTTTCTTAATCCGGTTATCATTAGACTTCGATTATGCGGAGCGTCCGCTAGACCAGTCCCGGTGAACGAGTCGTTGCTATAGAAACGATAACGTATTAGAACACGCACGTATTCTCTCGCTTTGTTCGATACAAGGCTCTCGATTCAATGACACGGCTGATATTAACCACGCTTACTTCCTGCTAATCACACCTGATGTGTGTGTGTGTGTGAGTGGTCCCTATGGTAATGGGCTAAAATGAGGACTGTAGACTGATTGGTACATACTCACACACACTTTCACACACACATTTGTTACTATTTGGCTGTTTTATTTATTTATTTATTTATTTAAAGTTTTACAGTTTTCATTTCACAGCCAAATGTCCCCACAAGATCAAAACTGTCAGATATTCCTATGCTTGTGAGGACATTTAGTCCCTGCTAAGATATTAAAAACATAAGCACACACACACACACACATGCACACACATGCTCTGTGATTATCCTTTTCTTTCTGGGTGGAGCTTCATCCTGTGGCTAAGGTTTATAGCAGCTCCCAAACAGGGATATGATCATGTCTGGTGTGTGTGTGTGTGTGTGTGTGTGTGCTGACGCACCACATTCTTCAGCATGCCCACTCCAGCTGTGATGTTGGAGGCTACGAGTGAGTTGCTGGAATAATCGTACTTTTGTAATTGCTCACTGTTTGTGTGTGTGTGTAAGAGAGAGACAGAGAGAACGAAAGACAAATTTTTGCTATTACCTAATGACTGGCAGATATATTTCTCTGTGTGTGTGTGTGTGTGTGTGGGCGGTGAGGGGGCGAACGAGCTGTTCGTTTCATGTGTGTTCATTTCTCTATCGTCTTTTGTTGAAGTTTGTGGAGGAGTGCAGCGACAGAAACAGGGTGAGAGAAATGAGAAAGAGAGAGAGGAAGAAATAGAGAGAGATACAGGAGGGATGAGAGAGAATCAGTGATGGAAAAAGAGAGATGTAAGGGTTGGTAAAGGGATGACAGAAAGACAAGAGGGATGAGGAAGCAAATAAAGGGACAGATGAGAGAGAGAGAGAGATTGAGACAGCGCTTCCACAGGAATGACTTATTGTCCCACAGGAATTTTAAAAGGCGTGATTTCCAAAACCTTTCCCTACGTCTCTCTCTCTCTCTCTCACACACACACACACACACACACACTGAGGTGTTATCAGCTGTGCGAATGGCCAGCTTAATTACCTGAAGTGTGTGTCTGTGTGTGTGTGTCTGTGTCTGTGTGTGCGTGCCTTGATACACAAGTGTGTGTACATGTGTGTGTGTGTGTGTTTGCTCATAAGGAATGGATACATCCATTCCAGTACTGTTTTTAACACCCTCATGAACTTCCCCTCATGACTTGGAAAGAGCGCCTCACGTACGTCACATGGTGGACACTTGGCAGCGTGTAAGTCTGGAATGGAGTGTGCAGGACTTCCTGTCAGAGTCCATCCTTGGAGATTTGTGTGATGTGTTTCCTTTGATAATGCTTCACAACTTCGATAGACACATTATGTACCAGCTGAGGAATACATATGTATATATGTGTGTGTGTGTGTGTGTGTGTGTATATATATATATATACACACACATCTTATTCCTAGCAGTTTCCCATGATGCACTAGGGGTAAAATGAAAATGGTCAGATGGTCCTGTCAGAGCAGGAGAGCACAGCTTATTGCACTGCAGACTAACGCTAATGATACCACAGCACTGTTGAATTCTCCATTCTGATTGGTCAGAAGATGTTGATTAATTTTCATCACAGATTTGAATTTCACTTTGGAGCTTTAAGCCACTTAGTTACACTTTGGAGTTCGGATTAGGATCACTGTCCTGCTGGAAAACCTGACTGCAACCAAGGTTTTACCTTTCTGCCTGATGTCTTGAGCTTATGCTTCAGTATTTCTAGGCTGTTCTCTTTTCCTCATGGTGATTGCCAAAGCGTAAAAAGGAGAAAGGGTGAGGCTTTTCAGCCAAAGAACACCATCCCAGCTGTGAAGCATGGGGGTGGCAGCATCATGTTATGGGAGTGTTTTACTGGAAAGGGACTGGTGCACTTTGGCAATCACCATGAGGAAAAGAGAACAGCCTAGAAATACTGAAGCAAAAGCCCGAGACATCAGGCAGAAAGTTAAAACTTGGTCGCAATCAGGTTTTCCAGCAGGCCAAAGTGTAACTATAGAAAGTGAAGCTATTGACGTTGCTTTTTGCTGTAAATGACAACGATAAGAATGAATGAAATGGATATTAAATTAGTTGTAATTGTTCAGATCATTGAGCTAGCAATAACACTTTGACTACTGATTATGGCAGTGATACAAGCCAATATATCATATATTGACAATAAAAATCGTCAGTTACGAATAAATTACGAATATGCTCATTATATAGTACGAACTATATGAATCGCGAGATACATGAGTAAGAAAGTTATCGAAACAGGAGTTTGCTGATTAAACTGAGTTTGAATTCGTGTTTGAAATATTATTAGAGGTTTTATAAAAATTATTACTTCCTGCTTTTATAAACGTCTATAACCTATACACAATTTGCGTAATGTTCAGGATATACTTTTATACTGTTTATACGTTCTGAAACAGTAACCGATCACAATGCCTTGGATCAATTCTGGTCCTGAATTCGATAATGGTGCAATAGGAGATCAACTAAGGGGAAATGGCAGGGGGGGAAGTCGACGAGGGCGTGTTAAATACAGCATTGTGATGTAGCCATAGCCATGTTTCCTAGTCGTAAATCAAACGTTCTCCGCATTGGCATCCAGTATTGTTTTATTACTATTATTATTATTATTATTAGTGTTTAAGGTGTTTGTGCCAATGAAATTCTCTATCATAAGACATGACAAAAGGTTAGACGCCTGCTGCAGTATGAAAATCATATATTGCACATACAGTTGCTTCAATCGAAGAGATTAGACATGAGGAAAATCCGACTTTTTGTGCAAAGCACTTAACATGGTCAGTATCACACATTCGCTTACATTTAAATAGGGACGTAGAAATAGTGCAGAATATTGAATAGTAACTTGCATTTGCACTAAATATTCAAGATACCTGTGGTCTCAGACTTTTGGACCCCACTGTGTGTGTGTGTGTGTGTGTGTGTGTGTTCATGTGAATTAAAGTTATCAGAAGGCCAGAGTTTTAGATGACCTATTCTAATAATAGCGAGGACTGGTCATGATGTTAAACGATGTTAGAGAGCTAAAATCAGCTACTATCTATCAACAGCATGACAATGAACCTATTAGGGTTGAGTAATGAATTATGTCACAAGATCTCATCATAATAAGATTATTAAGATAATAAGAATGATGTGTGGAAGACTGTTACACACACACACACACACACACATAGCTGCAGTCATGATTGAAGTGTTTCAAGTTCGTAACTGTTGTGTTTCCTCTGAATACCAAACATGGTAAACAGAAAACCCCCCAAAAAAAACACCATTAAATTTCCATTTGTCTGTCTGTGGGAAAAAAATAAATAAATCAGCCCAAGAGATCATATCCAGGGGGTGGTTCACTTTGTGTAACCACCTAACGTGACTGGCTGCATGAATCCACAGTCTGGGCTGGAAAGAAATCAGCCCCAGCCTCTTCTTCATACCATCCTGCGCAAAAATTCCACTTAATGTTGATGTCTTTTTATTTATTTATTTATTTATTTTAATCTTTATAACCCATTTCTGCAAGCCTCTCCTGATATTTGGAGAAATTTATTGTTATTTTAGTATATTGGAGTTGAAATTAAATAATGCGAATAATGAAAAAAATTAAATGTTTTTTTTTTTTTTGAAATTCCAAAAGCAAATGCCAAACTTGAAATCAATCGACTTGTAGACATGTGATTTCTACACCGTTCACCCGATTTGACGTAAAAACCCTCAAATTAAAGCTGAAAGTCTGAACTTTGGACTTTCTTTTCCTCAAAGTTTCTGAATGTTTCTTGAGATCATGATTTATGTATATCTATATATATATAACTCTTTTAGGTTTACGCTTTAAACTCGTTATGTACGGAAAGAATGAATGGGAAAAACCGGGCAATTACTGAGCTCTATATCGATTAGCATCCAGTTTCCACTTCGGTGGACAAGTCCGTGTTTTGTTAGTTATCGTAATTAGTTCATTTTAATTAAGCAACCTCTAAGCAGCTACCAGTTTTTATTATACAATACTAAAATAGCTTCCAGTGGAATGATTTTTGCATTTGTGGTTAGTCTGACTTATGAAGTAGGTTGCTTAGCACTATTACAACCTATTAGCAAGGGTATGATCATATTGTTACAATAGGAAATTTCATCACAATATGTTTTTTTTAATCGTATGACAAGTACCGAACTTGTTAGCATATGATCTAAAGTGTCTTTTTCAGCAGAGCCGTTTTGTTTTGAGTCTCTGTTCCTACTTGTTATCAGTCCTACGTTAAAATTAAGGCGTTGTCTCAAACATGAATTCACATGCACTATTCTAACTTGAGCGTCATTATAAGAAAAGTACCGAACACTAATATAAAGAAATGTGAGGAACTGTCATGTTGTATCGCTAAAGCTGTGAGCACTTTGCGTACTTTTGGTTGGACTTGTCGCATGTTCGCGTTGGGAAATTCATGACTTTTATTGAATTTTTGTGTGTTTTATTTTTTTGAGTGTTCTTATTTATGCCAAAGTGCCAACCTGTACATGATCCATGGTGTGTGTGTGTGTGTGTTATGAATGTGTGTATCATGACTGCTGACCATGTTAGTTTGTGGTCTGTAATTTCTTATTTGATAACGTTTTTGCGATTAAATTTCAGCCTTTTCATATCGTTTTTGTGTTTTTGTTTTTTTCTTTTTACGTGGAAAGACATTTATTTATTTTTAATAGAAGGGAAAAAAAAACATTATCAAAAATATCTTTGTACGTGTGGACTGGACCTAAAGGTTTGCACGCTGATTATGTAGTGGAAGGGGCGGAGCCTCCAGAGGAGGCCGTGGTTTAAAATTTTGACAAAAAAACGATATTGAAGAAAAACGCGATATGCGATAACTTGTTAAATAATGCGATATGTGGTACTATAATCCTATAAGTGTGTAAAATCAATTTAAATTATATATATATATTTATATATTTAAAAACTGAAAATGACATCACTACCATAAATGTTTCATATTCCTTTGAGGAAAAGAAAGCAATCTCTGCTGTCTGCGTTGCCCTAAAACTTTGAATCTTTCGTTAACTTTTTGAAGTATTAAAATCATTCCGTTATCAAAGCCCTTGCGATACGCGTATCGCGATATTTGCATTTGCGATATTTCGATAATTTCCGATATATTGTGCAGCCCGAGTCCAGTATATTAGCCTATTAGATGTTAAAAAACACTGACTTGAGTACAAGTACTGCAACTGTAGTAATGATTGACTTGAGTAATTCAGTATCTACATGTTTCTAGCTACATAGTTAGCTAGTAAAGATATATATATATATATATATATATATATATATATATATATATATATATATATATCTATATTGAACATTAAAGTGACATCTGAAACTGAATACAGAGCTTTCGTACGCTGAAACTTCAGACGATCTCACTACGTGACCTGCCGATATCTCCACAGCTTTCGGCTTGCATAACATACAGTTTCATCATCACACTGTTTCGTTTCAGGAATTCGAAACTTTATAAACTGGGCTCTTCGGCGTCTGCTATCTCGATGCTGTAGTCGTCTGTCAGGATTCGCTCTCAGAGTAAAGGCTTAGTCTTAGTCCTGTGATTTAATTTTACTCAACAAAGCAGCATTAAAGTGAACAGTGTGCTTAAGTAAAGAGAGCACTGCGATTCATTAACTGGTTATTAGTAGTGTTGCAATGGTACATTTTTTTTTAGCCGTATTTTCTACTCCCTGTTGCGCACTTCTGATGTGGATCTGCTGCACGTTTGTGCCTATCTTTTTTTTTTCTTTTTTTTAAAAACTTGTCCTATTGCATCATGTTCTCAAGCTGTACTCCTTAGGTGTGTGTGTGTGTGTGTGTGTGAGCGTGTGTAGGCCTGTCATATTATCTCATTGTATTCCTGTTTCCCTAGAAACGCTCACCACACTGAGACAAGGGTCACCAGGCCGTCCTTCGTCATGTCACCTCCCCATACACACACACACATGCATACACACACACACACACGCATACACACATGCCACCATTTAACAAATATAAATAATATACTAACTAAACTTTATAGTATTTTGAAAGAATGCAAGGTGTAAATGATTTATTGTAAGAGGATACACACACACACACACCCACACATGCGCACACATACACACACACACACACACACATGCGCACACATACACACACATACACACACCCACACATGTGCGCACACACACACACATACACACACGAGCGCGTGTGTGTTTTGTATTTCAGTGAATGTTTATCCGTGTGTGTGTGTGTGTGTGTGAGTTTTAGAGTTTAGCCGAGCAGTTTGGGTTTTGTTGTTCCAGTTTGTTAGGGTGAGTAACAGTGCGTGTATGAGTGGGAGTGTGTGGGAGTGTGGAAGGAGGAATTGGAATGAATTTGTGTTTCTGATAAATCTGCGAAAAATGCAGTTTGAAAGAAGGCAAAGTGGATGAAGAGCACACACACACACACATTCACACACACACACATTCACACACATTCACACAAATGCACTCTTTATTTGTCATCATAGCAGTGACGTCGACTTTAGGCATGTACAGTGCCAGCTGTTCCTCTACATTTCCAATTATGGCTCTTAAACCATGGATCCTTGAGACTGTGTGCGTGTGTGTGTGTGGCCTTTCCTGTTCTTGCTGACAATGATGTAAGACAGGCTTCCTTGTTGATCTTCCACTCAAAAATCACAGCCAAGTCACAGTAATGTATATCGGAACAATAGCACCTGTGGTGTGTTTGTGTGTGTGTGTGTGTGTGAGAGAGAGAGAGAGAGAGAAACAGATAGGTGGGTTTCCCCAAAACTTTTCTAGGTGTGTTGTCCTGAAACAGTTCTTCAGGAAGTAGCCTTAACCTTGGATTCCTTCTTCTGTACACACACACACACACAGACGTCTGTCTTACTCTCCTTGTAAGAACCAATTATTAATGCAGCTAATTAACGCTATGCAACGCCTAAATCTAATCAGGTGAACTCTGACCTTATAATTCTATCCTGGTCCCCACCAAGATATAAAAACTTGCGCACACACACACACACACACACACACACACACACAGAATTGTGCCTCCTTGTGGCATGCAGGCGCACTACAGGAAAATACCGGATAAACTCATACGAAAACCAAAAATATCTTGGACAACATGTTCAGATAGGACTGAGCGATATGACGATATAATCTTGATAAATTATGTCAGATATGTGTGATATTTATTTATAAAATGTACAGTTTTTAATTTTTTTTTTGCTTCTTTTCAGTATGAAATATTACGTTAAAAAAAAATGCAACACTACTGTTCAGCTGGCTGTTTGTTAGCATTTATAACTATACAGTGTATGCAATGTGGAAAATACACTCTCACTGGGCACTTTATTAGGAACACCTGTACACCTGCTCATTCACGCAATTATGTAATCAGCCAATCAGGAAGCTGCAGTGCTTTTGACGGTGGTATGATTGTCTCTCACAGCAGAGAGTTCACTCAGAAAGAAAAAAACATCCAGTGAGCGGCAGTTCTGGAGACGGCAATATCTTGCCGATGAGAGAAATCAACGGAGAACGGCCAGACTGGTTCTCGAGCTGACAGTAACTCAGATAATCACTCTGTATAATTGTGGTGAGCAGAAAAGCATCTCAGAATGCAGAACATATTGAACCTCGAGGAGGATGGGCTACAACAGCAGTCCAGGCTGGTGGAGGTAATGTAATGGTGTGGGGAATGTTTTCTTGGCACACTTTGAGGCCGTTAATACCAATCAATCATCGCCACAGCCTATTTTGCGTGTTTATAATGTTATAACTCTGAGTGTGCGCTTGAAAGTGATGTCCTGTCATGATAGTTAGTGCTAACGCTCATGCTAGTTGGCCTGCTAACTTTAGTTGAACTGTTGTAGGCTCTGGAGGTGGAGCTTTGTAGGAAAGCTCTATGAAGGGCAGGGAAGGGCTCAAGGAGTGAAAGAAGTCATTCAAATCTTATTCACGGATAAGTAAGAGCCTGCAGAGTCACGGATTTGCAAAGGCAGGAGTGGGGTGTGTTGTCGGGTTGTTACAGCGTCACGGAGAGTTTGGTTATTACGTAAATATCGCTCGGAAAAAAAATCTTTGTAAAGTCCTATTCAGACTTTACCTCCACGTGGAGGTGGAGTAATGTGAATGAATTAATTACTCTGAACTGAGGAAAGATTTCATTCTATCCTCTAGGTTTCAGTATAAAGACACTCACTCTTTCACCAAAACCACTGTTATTATTATTATTATTATTATTATTGTTATTTAAATAATTGTATTATATGTGTCTGTGTCTATCATAGTCAAGGTCGCTGAAGAAGTCAACCCGTTTATTTTGTCTCCTTAATCTCTCTCATTCTTCTTCTTTGTTTCTCCTTCTCTCAGATCTTTCAAAGAATCGTTTGACGGAAGTCCCTCCTGAAGTCGCGCGTCTTGTTTCGGTGGAAACGCTGAACCTTTATCACAACTGTATCAAAAGCATTCCTGACTCCATCATCAGCCTGCAGTCTCTCACGTCATTAAATATCAGGTACTCGTACATGAACCCTTTACATGCACACACACACTTAGAAGTATGTCTAGTACCCCACATCTTTTACTACTAATGAATTTATTTATTTATTTAATATAGTTAAAATATTTCAAATGGTGACATTTTCACTTTTGACTACAGCCACGGACACTGAACAGATGGGACGTCTAATGTGAATTTGCTTCAGCAAATTAAATGCAAACTTCTCACAATCGCACAATAAAGCCCAAACAGCCGAGGTTAGCCAGCTAGCTCAAAGACAAGCTCGTGTTAATGGAGAGATCATTTCATCTCTGTTTGGGAGAGACTGAAACGGATCCTCGCTGTGTCATCATTTGTTCCAAAAAATCTGCCTCTGTTGCCATTTAT
The DNA here is from genome assembly GCA_037576675.1 of Pangasius sanitwongsei. Taxonomy (NCBI): domain Eukaryota; kingdom Metazoa; phylum Chordata; class Actinopteri; order Siluriformes; family Pangasiidae; genus Pangasius; species Pangasius sanitwongsei. Next base: position 1,192,173 of record CM075007.1, read on the forward strand.
CACTGGTTCTTTTTATCGACACTGCAACTTTATACGTCAAAGAACAAAAAAAAGGAAACCCCTTTTTTTTTTTTTTTTTCAAACAAAGCTTACTTCCCGAACATCTTAGGAGTGAAAAACAAACAGCTATTTTTAGGGTTTCGAATGTTGATTTTCACACCGCTTTCCCCATTGTTCCTGTACCGCTTAGTCGCAACCAGCTGTCGGTGTTGCCGGTGTGTGTGTGTGGTCTTCCTCTGCGGGTCCTCAACGCCAGCAACAACAAACTCAATGCTCTGCCGGAAAGCATTGGCCAGCTCACCAACCTCATGGAACTGGTAAGTGTGTGTGAGTGTGTTTCTTTCTCAGTCTTTTTTTTTTTTTTTTTTTTTTTTTTTTTTTGATATTCTTTAAAAAAGGGGTTTATATGTTTGTGTTTTAAGGTGTTTTACGGTGCCGAAAAAAAGGTTAT